>JAGDQP010016577.1:0-40320 GCA_022664845.1 Lepisma saccharinum
TTTCGTGTGATTGGGTTGTTTCAGATAGGAATTATGCAACGTAAAATTTAAACAATTTCGTAGCAACTCATGCATTAAGCATTACATTAAAACAGAGCCGTAGCCAAGAAGCTAGAAGGTCGGCGGCGCCCCTAAAGTTTCTCAACTCTCGCCCAACAATTTTTTTAGTAAACTTGATTTGCTGATTTCAATTTTCAAAATGTGCCCATATTTGTATTATTAAGGTAGGATACTAGAATTCATATTTTTTTATGATTCTTATGATAACCAACTATTTCGTTAAATTGATATTTCGTTAAAAAATAGAATCGTGATTAATATAAGAGATGTAGAAGCAAAGGGATGCAAACGACAATGAGAAATATTAAAGTTAATCTAATATATTTAAGACGAAATATATTAAATCAAAATATTCATATTTGAAGTAACATACGCTTTGTATTAAATAAGAAAATGAACTGGAACTTTTTTTTTTAATATTACTTGCATCCTTTTGTTTCTAAACCCTCTGTATCTAATTGTTACGTAGTTTAAAAGTCATTTTTGTTTCAAGTTGAAAGAACTTAGAATTGAATTGTATACTTCGTATACGCCATTTTGTATACTCAGAGACTTTAAATGTTTCAAATTGTTGTTTCAAAAGCCATAAAGTTTAGATGTTCTCTCCCCCAAGATCCTGATATCTACTGTCTGTGATCTACTGTAAAATGTACTTCTAAATATCCTCCAAATTACCTTTTTATCTACATAAACAAACACCTTTTTCTTCTTGTAATAAGCATCACACACGCACATAAAAAAACTGAAATTCCAGAACCGTTCCCCCAAATAGCCCAACTTAGTCTTCCCCTGAAATGTCCGGCCGGATGCGGTCTTGCCTTGAAAATTTTGCAGAGTATTATACATTTTGCATTGCATAAAGTAATACTTATATTATTTTTGTGTGTGTCAAACCGAGTAGAAGATCAGAGGATTATTTTATAGAAAAATGCGTCTCGGCAGAACACCACCGCAATGTCACCGTGTGACTTGTTGACAATGTTGTGTCATTTGTTACCAGTATATCTTTTAATATCTATGGTACATAAGAGCCTATGTAGTCACCAGCGAGTGTCTAGCAACTTTCCAATCCCCCAGTTGTCCAGCCGGTAACGTCACGGCCTTCTCATTGGCAATAAGATGTAAAAAGGGTTCGAGCTCAAACATGGGCCATCCATTGTAGATTTGTATGGTTTCCTTCAGTTTCATCAGGATTGTTTCAACTACGGACCTGGTCATTATTTTTCCTGTCCACCATACCTCAGATGTGACGGGAGCCTATGCCAAAAGTTGCTGATTCAGCCTATAAAAGTTCCTTTTTAATGACAAATCTAAATACAAAAGTTGTAGTTTAACAGTTATCTCAGAAAACGAGACCTAGGTAAGCGGGTTAACTCTAGAAAAGTATCCGTAAGTAGAGAAATTGATATTATTTCTTCCATGACGGTAGTTTATTTTGAACAAAGCCTTCATTATAGGCAGCCCAACCAACACCATTTTCATACTGGTTGCCTATATCAAGTTGTCATACATCTAACAGTAAGATACGGGAAAATAAGTAATTAGTGTAGCAATTTTCAAACGGAAAGCTAAAAATAAAACCGTGTAATAATGGAAGGTGATTGTGTACCTGAGTCAGTGGGATTGCTTTATACTGTTGAAAATGTCCCTAGCAAAGCGCCGTTGCCCAAAGTCCGCTTAAGATTTCATTACCAGATCTACATCTGATGAAGCACCGCAAGATATGAAGAAAGAGGAATTGCGTCGTTTTAAATTCAGGTGTTGAAATCAATGTTCATTGTTGGTGTTGAGTGTTGAGATTATCAAGGTCACATTCTTTTCTTCCTCTTCTTTAGCTCCTTGAGTCCCAATGGGCTAGCTTGATCGTGTGTGTACAAATGTTTTGGCCGGTAAGAATTTTGTCAGAAGTCAAAGATTGTCGATTTTGAGTGTCTGACTCGTCATGAACGGCACTACATGACAATATAACTCTCATACTCGTACGCTTGGAGAAACCGCGTGAAAGTTTGCGTCATCGAGTACACTTGTTTACTCCGGCGCACTGAATGCAAAGATGTGTTATTAAAACAAGAAATATGAATTGAATTTAGAGATGACCTGTAGCGCAGTCCGTAGTGACCGACTGAGAATCCAATGACTCGGGTCCGATTGCCGGTGAGTGAAGTTGAAACTTTCACCTAGGTCGTAAGTTCCAGAGGTCGACTCAGCCTCTGAAAATGAGTTCCGGTAGAAAACCTGGTCGGGAAGGCCACTCACAGCGGCCAGGAACAGCGGTGCCCTGACCACGTGGTCCCACAAAAGCCGCGGAGCAGGCCCCGGTCCTTCATGGGCTGATGCGCTACAGGGTTGTTTTGTTATGAATGGAATTGAATTTTATTTAGGCCTTTAGGCACCTAAAGCACAAGCCGCCGGAGGGGTAAGGATGTGAAAAAGCTGGCCTTACAGAAGGTACTTTCCCGGCGTTCGGCTGGTGGGGACTGAGGTTTGTAGTAATAAACTCTATCATCCATGTAAATTATTAGTGTTACCAACGTAAACAGTCAAATAAATGTGTGTTAGAAAAACATGTATTGATATCATTTGTTGCAAAAATGTTAATAACGAAATAAATATTTATATGAACTCTAAATACGAATCGTGTTGGATTTTCGGTTTGTTTAACGTCCCACGGTTATGCCATGGGGGCTAAGGCAGTGACGTCGCTAGAGGGATCAAAGGGTCGGGCGCGCCTGCTGATCTCGTTCCCCCGCTGACTTCCCCCAGACATGTTGTATTTTCATGTAGGTCAAGAAATATAAAACTATTATTTTCGGTATACAAAAATGTAACTATCCCCCCAAAATGTCTGTTCCACTCTGCTTGCCCCCCAAGTAATTGAATCAAGCGTTCGTCACTGGCGCTAAAGGAGACGTAGACCTACTGATGATAGTGGAATCGGAACCACTTTTTTCGTTCAACTGTACCTCCACCAGGACTCGAACCGAGACCACGCGCACCGAAGGCAAGTGTGCTAGACACTAGACCAAGCGTGAGCTCACGAATTGTGTTGCGTAGCAAGGATTGTCAATCTTGCAGGCGGATGTATCGAATAGATGTCTGTTGCCAACAGATGGTGCTCCTAATGCAGTGACTGACGGAAATCGTAGAGTACACTATGATCTATGATCCTCAGTCTAAGCTGTGTGATCGAATCCGTGTTGTTCGTTCAAGAAGAACGCCCCGTGATCGCTGTGTTGGATGTAATCAGGTGCTTCGGAGAACGGCTAAGCGTAAAAGGGTCGTCGGATCTGTGAAACTGATGGATTGGCTTCTGGTACGTTGAGTCATATACAACTATCGTCGTCGTTGAGTGACCCTGCTAATTCGTCCGAAGAAGATCAATGGTATATGCCGTGGACAGAAACGCGAAGTGACTCCGGTAAAGAGAATTAATTGAAAAGTATACCTTTCCAGCGAGTAATTGCAACACATGCCTACTGTTTCGTTTGCGGATCTAAAAAACCAGTTAACTAGTGTATCTCGTGAACTTCACGCACAGGTACTCATGAAAACACGACCGTACGTCCCAGCGGGCAACAGGTGTTGTGCAGGTCATTTAATAAAGAATATATTGTATGAAGAAGACATGTTGCGCTTTCATGTGCATTCGAATAGCAGCTCTATGGAAGCCGGAGAGGTGGAACAATATCTTGGTTGGCTATCAGATAACTGTGAATCAACCACAAAAGACGAAAGTGACAAATGCACCCTTTCGCCAGAACGTTTGAATGCTTTTACAGACTAACGTGGGAAAATGTAACGTAACTTCGAGAGATGCTGACGTCGAAGCAAAACTCTGATAATCGAAATGTCAATCAAGCTACTGTTACCTTTTTGTTTAAACTGCGCACTGGAAATTCGAATGGTATTATTACTGCAATTCTAGGACCAGATAGGGAACAGGAAGTTTATGATATGTGTGCATCTGTCATGAAGTCCTTCGAAAAAGACATTTTATCCTATAATTTCGGAGCTGCAGCCCATTCGGGAGACGATCTCATCACCAATGAAACATCTATAATAGTGGCACAGAAACTTCATAATGCTGTTGACCATTTGGCACTAATCTTTGATGGAACATATATTCGACACGGCAAGAGTATCAACGAAAATCGTACTCTGGACAAGAAAAAATGTCTCTATGTAAGTAATTTACTATTTGTATTACAACTGGTTATATTGTAGATATGCTGGGGTCATATACTGCAAACACAAATGAAGCCGGAAATGACAGAAAGATATTTAAAATTTCTTTTTACTGGTTTCTATCAGTTGTTTCAGGTAGTTTCCTGCTTGGCTGAAATGATGAACGAAGATAACAGCATCAATTTTCATTTCCTGAATGAAAAAACATAGTTAAATTAGAGGTACGATCCCGACATATTAGTACGAAAACATACAAGTGTTATATTGATTATGTTCCCAACACAAGTGGGTACTCGGGTCTAAGGTGGTATTATTGTGAATGTGCAAATGGCCATCGAACAGTTGGATGTTGTTCACATGTCGCTGCAATCATTTATTGCCTTTCACACGCTCGGTACCTTGCTAAGATTGTTCGGCCTGCAGAGATTTTAAGCAAACTGTATGCTGCCGGTCTTGCCACTCCGGTAATGAACGCAGATAGTGATGAAGACTGAAGGTCCCACATATCGTGTTCTTCACTTTCCTTGATATTGTGTAGGTAATGTTTCCTAATTCAGAAAAGGCATCACAATCAAAAGATTTTGCATATTTTTTGTATTATTATTATCATCTTGTGCGTTATAACCTGTACATTATATATAGATATACGTTACGGTATATATAGGCATAAACAAAAAAAAAATATTTTTCTGCAAATCACGATTAAAGCTTTTCGTACCCTACTAAGTCGTACTGAAAATCAGTGGCACTGGCGCTCTCATGCGGTTTCTGCAAGCGGTATGAGTATGAGAGCTATATTGCCATATAGAACCGTTCATGACGAGTCAGACACTCAAAATCGGACAGTCTTTGACTTCTGATAGTATTCGTGCCGGCCAAAACATTTATGGTCCGACTTTGGGTTTCCTCATTTTACACCAAGTTGCAACGGAGGTATCAAACTACGGTCAAAATATATTATAGGTGGGTTCGTGCTGCTTCTATGTCGGAAAATAGAAGGTGCTCACTCAAACATAAAGCAAAAGTATTTTCGACACGCTTGTCGCTAGAAATTTAAATACAGTGTTACTGATTTTCTGTAAGGCCCTTTGGCCATAAAATTTATTCATATTCTTTTTATCCTCGTAACTCAAGTAGTTTCCGAGCAATGAACAATATTTTATTTTCAAATTTTTTACAATAACTTAGAAATAAAAAAAAATGAGATCAAAGCTCTTGCATGGGACTCAAAGCAAATGATTATGGACTATGACAAACGGTAATACGTACGGACACCTAATGCTACCCTCTATCGATTGGCGCTATAAAACAAAAATCGTTCGAAATGGACTTTCATCTTTATTCCCGCGTACTCTTTTCATTTTTTAATTAGATAATGTTAGGAAACAAGACAAATGTAGTAATATCGTTTCTGTTCAAACGATTGGTTTCTATATGGAAACTCTGCAGGTTTCTATATGGAGCTACATGTTGCGTTACCGTTCGTGGAACATGTCTTAGCTTACGGTTGAGAAAATCCAATTGACCTGAAACTTGGTACACCTGTAGGCTTATATTCATGATAATAATACAGAAATCAATGACTAAAAACAGAATTAAATCATGATATATAATTTTGAATTCCAAAATCGAAGATTGCTTCAGTACAAACTTATTTTTAATACAATATTCGATAATCTTGGAAATTCTTACCTGTCTCTTCGATGGGGTGGCTGCATTCGAGTCAAATATTTTGTACTTCAAACTCCAAATTAGCTCCAAAATGTCTGGGATTTTCAAAACACGCTGAAATCATTTCTCATGTTTCAAATTTAGAATTACGAATTTCAATATGGAACCTTCCAATTAGGAAATTAAAGATAGCGCCATCCCAAAGTAATTTAACTTAAAAAACTGCCAAAACGTTCGTGAAATTTCGTATATGTCAATTGCAAAAGTTGTAAAGTTTGATACTGAGGTCAAAAACGTTAATTTCCGAAATCGAAGATGACTGCAGCGTAAACAACTAAATTCAAAATATCATATAATATTCACGCAATTCCATACCTGTTACTTCCAATGGCCACTGAATTTTATTCTGATACATAAATTGTTCAAATTTAATATTGCAATATGATGGCAGGTAGAAACAATAAGTTTCAAAATATCCAATTTTCGAGAAATTTCGTGTCTATGAATTCTTAAAATCGTCGAGTTTTATTAAAATATTCTGAAATACAAGCAAGCTAATTATTCTTTATTTTACATTTACAATATAACATCGAGGAATTGAAAATAGCGAAGGATAGCGAAAA
This sequence comes from Lepisma saccharinum, assembly GCA_022664845.1. Lineage (NCBI taxonomy): Eukaryota > Metazoa > Arthropoda > Insecta > Zygentoma > Lepismatidae > Lepisma > Lepisma saccharinum. The sequence goes on from JAGDQP010016577.1 coordinate 6,540, forward strand.
GATGCTTGCAACACGGCGATACAGAAGATTAAAGACTATCAAAACAAAATATCAAGAAAAACAGTAAAATAAAATATATTTCAAGATCCATGCACTAATAAATAAGAAAAAAATCACCTATTTATTACTCAAGGGAATTACATGGCTGAAAATTAAAATTGGGGCTTTCATGACATACATAGCAAATTTAAACTTCTATCAATGCATAAATATTTCGTAATAGAAGTAAATGATATCAATAAAAGCATAGTTTATTCCTCATTACTAGTATTACGAAAAATTACTATTACTTACTTATTCATGATTTCTATTGCGTAATATGTACCTAGCAATTTTCACCTGACGCAAAACTGAATCAAACTTTCTTTGACAAATGTGGTAAGTTAATGCAAGCTTAGTAAATCAAGCCCGGAAGGTTTAAACAAGGATGAATCATACCGTCTAGTATACAAAAATCCAAATTAAAATAGCCTTAACAGGACAAGAAGGAAAAAATAATGTACTTCTTAAATAAAAAGAACGTTGTCCTCGGTGAGAATCGATCGGATGACCCACGGCACACTAATCCGATACAGTAGTCACCTGACTACGGAATCACACGATCAGGTTGGCTTTTCAAACGTCATTTATACTTAGTTCATCAGATCGCAAGAGCGCCTGTAGCAAAATGGTGAGAGTTGGTCAAGATTAGCCTACGGCGACAGTAAGAGTGTAGCGATACAAAATCGAAATAACTTTCAGGTTTGACACGCATCCTTGCATAACTGTTCGTGCTTACAAGCTTAAATTAGGTTAGTTATAACAACCAAGCCAGGTACGATGTTTCAACGAGTTTATTTCATCCTTGTCTATTACTTTCAACACAATATCAAGTTTACTAAGCTCAAAGCAAGTGACTCACAACCTTGTTTCAAGTTGGCATGCTACCTGAGTATTATTATTAACGTGAATACGATTTTGTGTGAACGACCGAGACTTTTATTTTTAGGCATATTTTTAAAAGTAATAAATAGCTGAACAAATATTTTCTACCTTGTAGTTCATTTTATGTAAAAGCATGAATTTCAAAAGTTCCTTAAAAAAATATTTTATCATTGTTTGTGTATGCTTGAACTCTCTTAGTTAAATGATTTCATTAAGCTAAATATTAAAGTCTCTTCTCTCTCTCTCTCTCTCTCTTTCCGTACATATATATATGGGGAGGGGAATTAATACAAATATACTTTTCTGTTTTTCTTGTTAAGTCATTCGTGTATGCCTCTTTAGAGGAAGTGGACTTTTAACAACTATTGTATTGCTACATTTAATCTCCCACAATTCAACAAAAACAAAAGTACGCCTCGCAAGAACCTATTGCGTGCTGGTTTGGCAGAAAAAACAGCAAAGAGATAGAAGCAGCAAAGGAGTGTAAGAAAAAGTTGTGCAAAAAAATAGTCGTCGATGTGGTTTATGACGAGTCTCACGAAAATCCTTCTCGTCGCTGCACAGTCTTTTGTTTATTCAATGTCGTTACCATGACAACTCCACAATCTCTTCCAGTCCCACAGTTGGTTCTAAGGAAGAGAAAAAAGTAGACCAGAAGGTTTAAAAAAAAACAAAGAAAAAAGAAGCTGCGAATACATTTATCACTTCTTTTTCTTTGTTTTTCTTTCTTACCTTTTTTTCTGTTGGTCACGGCTGTATTACGTGACAGCAAGCGATGATATTAAAACACGAGGAGAGCTCGTTGAGGTTAAGTGCGCACTTGAAGACTTCCCTATAACTATCAAAGAAGTTGTTTCCTTTTGTAAGTGAAAGAGGCGTATTATATTACCGTTTCTGTTTGCTTTTGTGTTTAAACTTCAGAAACAAACCCAATGTCTTCAAATTATAACTTCCACTTAGAATCCACTCAATCCGCTTCTTACTCCTTGCTCTCCTTCCCCTCCGCTATCTTGAGGAAACGAACAACTGTTAAGAACCCATTATCTTACAAATTACAACTTCAGTACAACAGAAATATCCGTCAGGTTGTATAGAAATGAGTTGTTATGCTTTCAATAAAAGGAGGGGGAAGGCTGAAAAGGAAGAAAGCGATTCATAAGATTGTATCACGTTCGGAGCTGCCTTGAAAACAAATCGCACATACAAAGGAAAAGAGATGAGATGAAATCCAAAGGCATTTCAAATTATTGTTTTGAATTGAATTAAATTAATATGGATGCTTTTAGCTTAAGTGTTTACAATCTTGCTTACAATGCTTAACAATTATCTCTCTCTAAATAAAAGTCAACTGAGTGTCCATCACTTGAAAAGGACTGAACTAATTGTAGCCAAATTTGATACCATGATAGCACATGTACTAGGCTGTTTCATTGTTTATATTTTAATCTTAGTATAATTTCCATGCTCTAACAACACTCTGAGTTTATTCATATTAGATTTTTTAAAGCTGTGACAACGCTTACATAGTGAGGCGTAAAAATCCGTTTTTTATTTTTGCATAAAACAGGGTTTAATCCAGGAAAAAAATTAGGAGTGTTTTTTGTTTTTTAAATTGTACAAAGACCTTCAATTTTAACCCTCTTTCTTTCATTATAGCAAACGTTCATTTATGTTTCATTCAATTGTAAATATAAATAAATTGTTTCTGAGGAGCTTAGTTTTAAACTGACACATGCCCAGTGAGGAACATTTTTCGATAAGCACAAAGAAATGTATTTCACTGGGCAAGAGAGAACCATAATTGTACGAATTACCTATTATTGTAACTAGAGGTACTGTCTAGTTACAACACTAAATCTTTCCTACAGTTATAGTATCTGTACTTCCAAAATTTTACACCTACTGAAAATTTTCCTCAATGGACAAGTGCCGTTTTGAAAATAAGCCCCTCATTTATTAACCACATTACTACTAAAGATGTGAACATGGACCATAACGGTATTTTATATCCTTTAGTTATTTTAAGGAACTTGTATGTTGCAGTTCTCATTGCGAGTACTTTATTGGAAAAATAAATTTAAAAAAAACGTTATATTGAAGCACTTTCAGAAAAATGGCGGAAATCACGCCCACAACTTTCAATGTATTAAAAGTAAGTTTACCAGTATATATGTTCATCATGTGCAAGGGCCCTGTTCTACATCACTTGAATATGCATAAATTAGCTTTAGGAACCACTAGGAACCAAACGGCATCTAAAATACAATAATATATGTTAGTAAATTACCTGTGAGTATATCGTAAATCAGTGAACAGCTTTTGTGCTTTTGTAGTGTAGTTTATAGTCCTCCAAACGACAATTAATACTTGTGTATATACATGAAACATTATTCATAGTCTATATTAGTATAATCATGGTAATTTTGAAATTATTACTTAAATACAAATATAATTTTAAAAATACTAATATATAAAAACCCAATAAACCCCTGACTGTGGGTTGTTTGTTATTGTAGGGCATGTTCCTGCAAGCGAGATTGAAATTTGACTACATAGATGAAACATTCATAATGTGAATTAGCAGTAATGATGAATTTAAAATTATTAAATAAACAAAAACCTAATTTTAAATAAAAAAGATAATATATAGTATCCCTGGCTATGGAAAAGAACAATAAAACCCCCATTTTTATTTTCAATCACACCGGATTTTTCCCCAGTGCTCATCAGTACGTTTACACCAATTTGTTCCACAATTGAATGTTATGATATACGGCACTTCCCTTATTGTTTTCCCAAATAGAATCATTAACTAATTACACCAATGTCATGGTAACCAGATTCCAATATAAACACATATTTTGATCATAAAGTTGGAACGATGGAAACGACCCCAAGCAAATTGAACACAATGATGTAGGGTGCTATAATGAAAATTTCAACTATTTCAAAATTCCACGCTAATAATCATTTCTATGGTAACGGAAGTCAGTTATTAGATACATATTTATCCATCATGTGAAAAGGTTAAACCTATTTATTATAAAAGTTAGTATAGCAATAGAAGGTGCTACCCTTTAGGTTGCAATAAAGTTATATTTACCGTTGTCATGGTGATGAGAATCGTTTTTACACCTGTATTCTGTTTCGCAATAGGACGACTGAATCAACTTCAGCCTAACAAGATTATATTGAATATTTCCACCCTATTTAACTATTCCCCAGTAGCACATCCACGTCGGCCGATATGGGTATATTGGATTTTACGACATCGATTGATATCGTTCAACGACATGGGTCACATATTGGATGGCAAACATCTTGGCCAATATCAGTTAACGATATAGATTGGCATCGGGCATCGACATCGTTTGACATCGATCATCGACATTGCTCAATATCGGTCATTGACACTGTGAACATAATGTAAGTCTGATTTTTTTTACTATTTTTAAAAGGAATCCCATTTTTATATAGGATCACCAACATAGACAAACCAACAAGAAATAGTAAAACAGGTCAGAAATTGTAAAAAAATACTGTTTATGTAAAGAATACTATTTTTCTGTAGCTAAAGTTACATCACTTCGCTGTGCTCATGGATTGTAAATTTGTCGACCATTGCTAGTTTGTAAAATAATGTTATTTTCGATATTGCGTTCATGCTAAAATTTGTAATTCCGCTCAATTGTAATCATTTCACGTCTCTTCCGCTTTTAACTTTTTTTTTACATTCTTTTTTTTTGGCAAGAACTTAAGAGTACAATGGCCATGATTACAATGAAACAACTTCAATTGAAAGAAATGAAGTAAAACAAATGTAAATAAATATAAATTTAACTTATCCTTCTACTAAAGGGAAATTCTCTTAACAACCACATGGCCTCGAGAAAACACGCTACTTTCTACCGTACAAATGAAACAAAAGTGTAAAATGTCCCCGGTTCTGGCAGTGCACGATAACCAGCGTAATAAATATTACTATAAATCTTGTTGGTTTGTCTATGTACTTACAGTGATCAAAGACTCCTTGGGAAAATCACAATCACCTTTAACACTTTATTTGTCTGTGTCGTTCCCGTGGAAGAGCAGATTATTTCTGCACTTTCGATGAACAACTCCTTTGTCACCAAACAAAGCTGGCCGCGTGTTAACTACAACATGAACTTTTACATTTTATCACCAGAGGGATATAGAGTTGCTTGAATACACATCGGTTTGCCCATATGGACCGACATTGATCAATATAGATATCGGTTAACAACGTGGATCGATATGGTTCCATGACGAGTGCTCTATTTTTTTATTTTAATTTATTCACTATGAACAAAAAGTTTTGTAAAAAGTCGATTTATTTGTTGCACAACACTTACTATAGTTTTAGAAAATAGGTAAATTAGTGATACCGATAATGTCGATCCCACATCGATCTACATGGGCTCAAGCGAGCCGCTCTCCCGCCCGCATTAACGATCTGGGGGTGATATGGTACCCATGAATGGCCTATGTGCATGTCCTACTGGGGTTAGTACTACTACTTTTTCCATGGTGTTTTATTTATTAAGTTTAAATCAGCACATAACAAGAGAACTGGAATTTATTTGAACCAAATATTTTGTTTGACAGAGGGCAATATTATCAAGATTTTATACACATTTCAGAAGTAGTCGTGTTAGTGGTTTTGTTGTAGTAGTAACCGTACTAGAAGTTATGGTATTAGTGTTGATTGAAGCAGGACTAGTGTTAGTAATAGTAGTGGTGCTAGTACTAGAAGAGGTGATCATGGTAGATGTAGTAGTAGTAGATGCATCATGCATGGTAGTATCATTTTAAAGAAGCAAAAGTTGTTTTCAGCAGTTGTAGTAGTAGGGGTAGTTGTAACAGTAAAACTAGTAGTGGTACTATAAATAGTGGCACTGTTAGCAGAAGACGTAATTGTATTCTTAGAGGTATTAGTATTTGATGCAGTTGTTATAGTAACAGAAGAATACTAATGGTAGTAGAAGTAACAATTTTAAAACCAAGAATTTCATTGACTATATATCTTTGCTTAGCTTGTTGAAGTACTGTCAGCTAATTATATATAAATGCCAATAAATTACTGTCTATGTGATCCAAGTGTCCATGTGTCATGGAGGTTGTAAAATAATTATTCGATAAGTTTCCTTAACTATTCTGCTCAATTTTTAAAAAGGCTTTATTTTTTTTATTTTTATTTTTTACTTTTAGTCCTTTCTTTTAAAAATAATATTATTTTTTCTGAAAAAGAAACAGGTTTTATTAGAATCTTCACCTAATAAAATATTTCCTTATAAGCATCACAGACAACAAAGATGTCACCTGTATTGGATAACCTTATGAGCAGCATGTTGGTGGGCCAACGGTGGGCCTTTTGTGGCAAACTCCGCGCTGAAATCGGTCCAGGAATGACCAGATGTTGCACAAACACCAACGTTATTTCGAGCACAGTGGACCGACGTCGGAGCCGCCAAATCTCGAGCTTTCACCTACTGAATCCCCTACCAAAACAGCACATTTTTCGGCTTGCGAAAATACAGCCTTGACATTCTCGACGAAAGGTTACGAAAAATGAATACTGTCTATAGATATACATATTTAGTTAATATTTGTCCATTGCCTTTATGACTGTATATTAATTAGGTGGAATTTTTCTCCAATGTAGGTAGCAGAATTCTAAACTGGAAACTTCCTGTTTTTAGTCCGTCACTCCAACCACTATGCCATGGATCTTGAACCTATGGTCCGCGAGCCGGATGTGGCCTTAGTAGCAATTGAGACTGGACCGAAACTTATCCAAAACTAGTTTCTTCATTTTACGTTGATTCCAAACGAAAATAATTTAAAATACAAAAAGTCATTTCGTCCTTGGATATTATACAAACATGTCCCAAGTATGGTTCTACGTTGGGCCAATGAACGTTATTCTATCGGCAACGTTGTTTGATGGTAAATTGGATTTCCAGCAAAGGTCCAACCACAAAAGCATCAGATAAGGCAATAGTTGGCCCAATGTGAAAAAACTGGACACAAAAGCAATTTAACATATAGAAGTGCGTCTTCTATTAACACAGTTCTGTTCATTCAGTGCGTAAGTTGGGATAATAAGATCATCTAGCATTGGGCCCTAGGCCACCTTCCATTTCCAACCAAACTATAAGGTACATAAAGAGCCTCTCTACCAGCACAAGGATGTCAGACCAATACTGCGGAAATAGGATATCGATCATGATTGGCCGTTCTGAGAAAACATCGATTAGCATTGTATGATATTTCGGCATTCAATTCCATTCTTGAAAACTAAGAAACGTGTTATACGTCATCCACAAAACGTAAGACTTGGCAGATTAAAATATCAAGTTTAGAGAAATTTCACTCTATGAAGATGTCATTGTGCGATATCTATCGATACTGGTCGATATCGTTGCGATAGCGTTGTGTGCTCGAGAAAGTCTATGTAATGAAAAATAGCAGGTGTTATACACAAATAACACGCAAGACATTCTACAAACTCCCTACTTAAAGTCATTTTGTAATTAAAGAACTGTCAATGTCACCACATTGCATGTCTAAGCTAATAAAGTGCATAATTGATGTATTATTCCAGAAGGGTGGCTACGTAGCAAAAACATCAAATAATACATCATAAGGTTGAAGCTTTTAATCCAGCCGCAGACAAATGGGAAAAAATCAACCAGAAATAAAGACGAGATAGTGAAATGTGTAATGGAATAAAGACAGTATGTGATCAATATTATTTTTAACTACTGCAAAAATATGGGTAATTCCGTTTACTAAAACAGCAAATTTCCGCAGTTTGTAATTTGCTACTATTTTGATTGCAGTAGTTATTGTGCGTGTATAAATACTAAGTTTTCCTCAGCTGCAGCAGGTGAGTGCCGGAATGACATCATAAGTGAGGCCCTCACATTATCTTGTACATCCTTTACTCTACCCTATCCCAGCCTAAGCGAAAGATGCCGAAATACCATAAATAAAATTAAAATTTAAAAATAATTGTTACTTAAAATGTTACGGAGTATAAAATGTATTACCATTACACTATAGGAGAGTCCCACTACTAGAAATGTTCTGGAATTTTAAATATCTTACCCACTAGATTCTCCAATTTGGGAAAAAGAATTCTAATACAGGGACTCGCAACCTCTGCTAACCGATTAGTGTTGATAGATAACACAGAATTACTATTATAAAAGAATAATTGGCGATTATATTTATTGAATGTCCTGAAAAAGGGTAACTTGTTAGTAACACTTTTTGTAAGAACGCTAAAAAATCAGTTTTGAACCAATTGATGTGATTTTTCAGAGGCATCTTATTGGGAGTTTCCGGGTCTAGTAAGATGCTTCATCCATTATATGACAAAGCCTTGTAGTTTCTTCTACTTGAGAAAGAACGATTAGTCTTCTATAGAATGGACGAAAGAATGCTACAATGTAATAGACCCTCACCGTCCAAGGTCTACATTGCACTGAGAGAAGAAATCTTGGGAAATTTCTTGTAGCGGGTTTTGTTCCAAGGCTATGATCCCCTTCCCGCTGTTTCCCTCAGTGTAATGTCGTCAACCTTGTGGGAAGGCATCTTGACTTGTCTGTGGGAGCACCTCTAGCCTCTCTTGATGGGCTACCGCAGAGAACCAAAGAAGCCGGGAGGTACTCTCGCTGTTAATTCAAGATGTCTGCAAGTATTAAAATATTGCTTGGTAACAGTTTTATTATTGTCAAAAACTAGATAATGGAAAAAAGACAAAGTAAACAGCATTGTTATTGAGCTATAACGAGAACAAGTCAATATAATCACCGAATCAAAGCATTTACAGTAACAATCAACTTACGTTATCAACTTTTCTCCAACCTCCTTAATATATTTGATAAAACAAATGTAATAAATGATGATAAGTCACTGAATAAATTAGTTTCAAATTCCAGTAGATGGATTGAAAGAAAATACCAGGTGCAATAACTTAGCGAAACGTAAATAACAGTTAGTAATAAAATTTGAAAACAAATTAAGAATTTCTGAATCTCTGTAGCTTCTTTTCAGGATATTTTTGAGCTATTTTTGAAGATACCTTTAAAAGTATTTCTGACATTTCTTCTTGAAGTCCTTTTTTTAAACTTTATACTTTTTGCATATTACAAGAAAAAAGTCAACCTATTATTTTTTTCCTTGGCTTTACTCAAACCAAAAACTTTATTTACAGTTGCTATAATTTGTCTTATAGAGTAAAGGAACTGTTAGCCTCACAATAATAAACTCAGAGGTTTTGGGTATACACATAAGAAGCAAGAATAATGACTTGACGAGAGTTCTCTTGTAGTGTTGAATTTCTTCGTATCTATAAAATTAGCAGACAGTGGATAAGGCTAAACTGCTATTGCTTCACAAGTCGCTAGGTTTATCTTTGAAAGTATTCATTAAGGAATATATTAGCGAGTTGTATTACACTCCAGTATCGCTCATTTTGCAATGGAAAGCTATTACGGCGTTCCTACTAATTTCGAAAATCGGGAACGTCAGAAAAATTAGCTTCCAAGTAAAAAGTTCTAGAATACTCAAATAACTTCTTCTAAGAAATATTTAGAAACATATAAATGTTAGGTAATACTATGTATTAGTTTTATCTTTCTCTGAACATATTATTTTAAACTTGTATTCTGATAGAGCAGATATTTCTTACGAAGTAAGACGAGCGACTCCTACATCTGATTCTAGTGTTTTCAAATTTTCACTCCACAAGAATTATGGATGTATTTACGTGATTTCAAACCTCCAAAATATTTTTATAAAATTATATAAAATTAGCTCATCGTTAGGCGTAACTATTTGTTTTTTATGAACATTTTTATACCAGTTACATTGAATTCTCCTAAAGCTCTTAGACCCCATCCCCCAAGTGGATGATATTCTTATATATAGACAAAAAAACAGACGCGTGCAGGACAAAAGATATGCGGAACATGTGAGGTGTATTTGAAAGGTATGATGAAAATGTGGCTAATGCTGTTGTTCAAATCCTACTGCTTGGTGCCTTTGTTCAAACCTAGATTTAGTTCTTACTGTTAGTTTGAAACCAGATTGAAGATTTTTAACTTAGAAATTTGAAACTTCTATAACGAAAAACCTTCTTTGAATACAAAAGCATTTACATAATCTCTCCAATAAAAACAAAGTTTAAGAGTAACAAAAATACAATGGAAACACAAGTTCCATATAGAAAATGGGGAAATCTAGTTTTAGGTGTTTTATAGAAACTGAACACTAGGTTTGCCGGCCAGGTGATTGATCGGTCTGCGGCGGTAGGCCATCGGCTTCAAGGTCCCGAGTTCGAGTCACGGAAGGGGCATGAGTGTGGATTTTAACAGCTAACGGTGAATCGTGACGGGCAGAAGTCCAAAGTTACTAAACTGGCCCATATAAAAATAAAGTTTTACCAAAGGTTTGGAAACTAGGTTTGAACAAAAATGCTATTTGAAAATAACCATGGAAATTTAACCATATTTTAAAAGGAAACCAAAACCGGTTTTGTACCTATCACTACTAGAAACGGGTTTTCTGATACCCGATATAGACTTTAGATCAAAGCAAATCATAAGGAACTATATCGGGAAAATACTTATATTTATATATATGAAGTGATAAAACAATACTATCAAAAATAAATATAAGTCTTATAAAATTCCAAAAGTAAAAAAATGTAAAGGGCTGCCAGGATATTTGTAAGACTAGCACATGTAGTGTTTAAAGCATATTATGATTGTTTCTACTGACAGTGTTAGCGAAGACTGTTGTAATTATACGCTTTGAAATATCATAGATTCAACTCAAGTAGAAGATAATAATGTTAGCATGAGTACGTATCTATGTATGCAATCCCTTTTAGTCGCTACCCATAAATTGGCGGAACAGTTTTAATTTCTGCTATCGCCTCATTTTCACCATACGTTAATTCACCTATCCATTATTTTCTTTGAATCTCACTGTACATTTATATGACATAGGCGCAACTCCCTACAGTACATCGTTGTTCGTCAGATAACCAAGTGTATGTAGTTGGAATACAGATTGAGTTATCATTTTTTTAAAGGAATCAATATTTAAAGAGTGTCCTATCTTAGCTAAATGACAGAATCCAGACGGGAAAACAGGAAGAAAAGAAAGTTTTCTCTTACCTACAAAAGCCATCCATCGAAAGTTTTGCTTCTCTCCTTTTTATTTCTTTCTATGCATTCTGTAGTAGTCTGGGTGTAATATAAAAAAGCTCTTTTTGTCCCCTCCCGTACAGCTTGGGCAAAGGAATAAGAGAAGCAACACAAGCAATGAGTGAGTAGGAAGAGGAAGAAGAAGGAGGAGGAGGAGGAAGGAATTGGCAGGAGCAGAGAAGGACATGGGTAAGGAAAGATGTCCGGGGACGAAAAGGAACACCGCCTGACGACACAGAATACAGAAGTCATGTTACAGTTACAAGAGCGAAACGTGGCGTGACTACTACGATGTACTACGGAAAGAAGGCTCAGAATTTCGATCAGAACATTTCTCTCTCTCTCTCTCTCTCTCTTGCTCTCTCTCTCTCTTGCTCTCTCTCTCTCTTTCCCTCTCTTATTCACTCCCTTTGGAGATTTTTGCATTTTCCTTATAACTTTCAAATGAAGAACTCTGTAGGCAAGAGAAGCTTTTTAGAATATTTTATTTTGCACCAACAAATAAAAGAAAAAAACTTAGAAAAAAGAAGAAGGTGGAAATGCAACGTTTTCGTATTCTCACACTCCTTTTTACACCGTTTTTCAATTCCCATAATGCTTTCTTCTTCTTCTTCTTTTTCATTTTCACACCGTTCCTTCGTCTTCACTGTCTATTAAATTTTCTTACTAATATCACATGCTTATCATCTTCTTACCTTATATTTGCTATTGAGTTATTTCTCCCGTTTTCCAGAGATGAAAGAAATACTTAACGTGATTGTGTTCGTTTTATCGGGATTTTCTCCCAAAATGTGAATTATTTCCGCTTCAACTGGAAACGTTACTGTACGTTATAACATGTATTTGAACATTTAATTGTTACTGCGGCGCATGTTCTTGCTAGGAAAGAACATATCGAATATTTTTAGAGAAGATAATCTTGAAGGAACGCTACTGGGAATAGAAATGTGCATACTAAGTAGCCGAACATTTCTGAAAGAAGATAGTTTTGAAACAGGCTGCTGGAAAAAGAAATGTGTACACTGATTACATTTAAATTATATTGAACTAAAATGATGAATGCACATCGCTGCAGAACAAAAATAATATGGGTCTGACTTTGCTGAAACAATCATACCTCGCCATTTACGTATGTTACTGTTCCTACCAAATGTTATTAGTAGATCCCACAGAATATTATATATAAAAATCGCGTCAACATATTTGCGTATGAGTGAACTGTGTGTTACTAGCAGACGACATTTACCGCGACAGGCAACGGCATTCATCGAGAACACCCGAAAGTAAAGGAGGGTGTTAAACGCGTAGATAACAGCTGCTATAGGGCAACTGAGCTGCATAAAAGACCATACATTCATCATTTTTATCACTATATGCGAAAGACATCTCACGCAAAATGACTTAGTCTCTGTTTACTTGGAATATCTTTAGTAGGTAGATCTTTCTTAAGACCGGTTTCAACTGGATTCCCTTCACTTTTGTCGGTCCTCGTATCTAGCCTCTTTCATCTATCTATAGCTTCGTCCATTTTTAGTATAATCAAGTATTCCTTCCCTCTTCTCTTCTCCTTCCATTTTCATCTCTAAACTTCTTTTCTGTAGAACATTTGTACGCAATAGTATATCCAACTAAGATGTTTTCCTTTTTTCCTTATTAACTTTATGAGTTTTCTTTCCTCTCTTATTTTCCTCAATACTTCAGTTTTCTCCTCATTAGTCGATTTTATCTTCGTTATATTTCTTTACAACAACTTTTCATGTATCCTAAAAGGTACCATAAAAATAAAAATATTAATAGAAAAATACTGTATGTGTCATTGGCTGGAAAAGTTGTGTCTCTGGTTTGACTAACAAAATCCGTGCTTATGATTGGTTGAAATAGTATTTGCGATTAGCCAGAAGATCTGTCCTTAGCCTAGAGAACATCTTTAATTGTGGTTTACGTTAATTTGGGTAGAGATACATGTTTGATTGAGTGCATAACCTATGCCCGTTGAAATTAATTCATTCCTGCACAATTATTATAGCTTTGTTTTCCTCAATGAGATATTCCGTGTGAAACACACTTTACAAACAACACATATTGAGTAATTTAGGGGAACCCCAAGTAATTTTAAAATAAGCGCCGTTAACTATAGATAATACATACAATTTAAAACTTTATTTTCGGCGCTTTCCTAGACTACAAATCCTCTGTGTCCAACAGTTTTTTGGACAGTCAGTAGGTGAAAGAAACGTCTTGATTCGAGGTACAATCTTGATATTCTTTGGGTGTGACTGAGGAGAAACCAGAAAAATCTCGATCATAATGGATGGATTCAGTAGGATTTGAAGCTGTTCTACCTTTTCCAATGGTCAATCCATTTACAGCAAACTATGGAGTCAGGCTCAGACATAGTCTTTCTAATAGTTTAAAAAAGTTGATTGTTTTTGGCTATTATATTGAATTATGAAATAAGAGAAAATTATTGTGTGATGTAATGCTGACAAGTGAGTAGAAAGTATTGTAATTGATCCATGAAAAAAATTAACATTTGTTGAAACGTAAATTTTTGTCTTTCAAGCAGCATAAAGCTAATATCATTGTATCAGTTAGCTTTCATTCCATTGTCTCTAGCGCAAGTAAGGTAAAACGGAAGAGCTCATCCCTGCTATTAGAGTAACAATCCCGCCATTTACCTTATGTGTATGAGAGTAGGTACCAAATATCTCCAAATGAATACGGAATCAGAGCAGAATCCTGGTTGATCTAATGAGTAAGTTTGGAAGTCTAATTATAAAAACGTAGATTCCGCCGTTTTGGAGCTCACAAGCTCATTCACGACGTTAATAAAATTTTAAAAAGGAAAACAATGAATTACTAGTTTTCGGTTTGTGAAAAAGATACGGAAACTCAAAGATACTTGAGAAATCGTATATATATGGTAGACCACTTTAACTTCTGTCGTTTGCATTAAAGCTGAACCTTCTGCTTCTAACGATCACGATCTGCCACATTATTTTTGTTTCTTGCAAGACGTTTATTGATCGAAAAATTATAATATTGACTCAGTTGGACTATCATTACACTTTATACAGAACAAGAAGGAAAATGAAATATTAATATTCATTCATTATCGAATAAAGTATAACTTGCCTTTTCCATTACCATGTATTATATTTCAATATAAATATGTTAGCTTAAATTTATTGTAAATGAATTAAGTAAGATAGCAATAAAAACCATTGTTTATTTGTGATTTAATAATTCAGAACGATATGACACTAACGAAATTCAGAACTCAGGAAAAAGCCTACCAACCTTCAATAAAATACGCGGAAACCATAAACTAAATTAAATAAAACTGGTATGGATTATTTCTCTATAAGTTAGTTTTTGCTTATATTTAACCCAGTTGCTTGAATTTCTTTGCAGAACATAATAGTAACTGTGAAATTGAAGTAAAAGGTTTTGCCTATTAAAACAACATAAATATCATGTTATAAAACATGAGATTCAATTAAGTTCTTACTCAATATCTCTGTAATGAATTGTGGAAAATATATTGTTCAAAGCTGGATCAATATTACTCACGACAAGTGACATCAAATGATATCAACACTGTAAACGAAGCTGCCGTACCTAAGTCGGTAGTTTGTTGGACTTCGCACTCAGGTGATCATGGTTTCGATATCAGCGGCCGACTATCGTGGCTCACGTTTTTCCATGATTTTGCTCATTCACACCAGGCAACTCCGGGATGGTACGTTGAACTTAGGCCCTGAGCGACTCCTACACGCACGCACACCTTCTCTTTCTCTATCTCAGTCTGAGCCATAGATGACTAAAGGTCATAAATAAAACTCAAAATCAACGCTATAAAGAAATGTGCATTTCCTAGTAATTTTAAAATGTATCAGTAGCTATTTTTGATGTATTTAGCTTTTGATCAAAGACTGTTTTGTTCAAGTTGTGTACGTTTTATAGTTTATGAATAAGCCATTTTGTAACTTACAAAAGAACTCAAAATAGTTGGCGGGAACGGAGATAGAACCTCGGATTTAGGCTATTTGTTGCTTTAAGAAACTCAGCTAAGTAACAGGAACGTAGTATTAACTTTCTCTCTTTTTACTCATTTATATTAAAGAATATCGACGCAAAAATAAAGGAGACGTCCGGGACATACTGTGAGCTTAATAAAAACAAGAAGTGAAAAGAATAATCTAAAAAAACTATGTGAAGAAAATTGTTTAGATCTCACTCACAGAAAAGATACAAGACTTAAGGGACCTATACACGGCCGAGTATGTTGGGTTCGACGTTGTGTTGGGTGTTCGGTGCATGTTGGGTGTACCCCATACGCGGTCTAACTTCACATCTTCGAGTCTTTTGAGAATGAGAATGAAAGAGGATTGTTTCGAAGATCTACTAGGACGAGTTTCCAATCAAAATATATTTTGATATGATAATAGCACAACATATACAATACTGCCCACACAGAAATGATACCTAATATACAAGAAGCCAATAATCGAACTAAACTAGTGTCGATAAAGCCGAAACCGGAAATCCATTATAATTATAATGATTTTCATTATAAAGCGCTTCAACAAACTCACTCTTCTCAAAAAAAAAAATAAAGTCAGCTTCCTTCCTTTTATGTACCACTTCATTAAAAAGTTCACTTTATCAAAAGAAAATCTCGAATTCTTGTTGCCTGTTGACAGGTAATAAAGTTCACCATCTCAACTCATTAAAATTTACTTTCACCGGAAACAAATCCTCGAATTTTAATTGGCTGTTAAATAATAGGTTCCTTGTCCACTATAATGATGATTAAAAGCATGTCTTCACTAGGTTGTTTCTGTTATAGGGCAATTCTCATTTTCCTTTTTTTCTCAGAAATTTAAAATTGTGGGTTAGCATAGTTTCTCTCCTGAAACCCTCATTTTTTGTAGTTAAATAGTTGACAGCATTTTTTATGAAAGAGATGTATCAGTAAAAAATTAAAAGAACTATTGTTTTGCAGTTAAATATATCACTTTTATTATAAGTACCGCACAATCCCTAAAACTGAAAAAAAAATACATTTAATATTTTGTGTCCATTTTATCTCTTGAACTAGCTTTCCTTTTGTATCTAAGTTGTCCAACTGCATATTTAAAATTTTGGCTAGGAGAAACCAACTACATGAGATACAAATCTTTTACGAATCATCACTTCTGACATTTATTGAGCTTGGAGTCGGAAACATAACTGTTTATCCAAGTCATTATGCAACCAAGAGGAATATGAAAATACAAAGCCTACAGCAACTGCTGCCTATGCTTGAAACTCTCAAAATTTCTTTCTGTGAATAATTTCTTTTGTATTATTGTATCCTTTCGAAAATCACTAGTATTTCTAAATTTGTAGATGTTAGAATTCGTAGTAGTACAGTATCGTAATAATAATAATTCTAGAGTCAAACTGGCAGAATTGAAAATAAAAATATAATCGCGCCCCCCATAAATTTTGGAAGAAAGCACCCGAACTATTTTCGTCTGGCGCCATCAATGAATAAAAGTATTGTAGTTTATGCCTAAAAATATTTTTTTTTTATTAAAATAACTGCAAAACTTAATCTTGTCGGCTGTTTTACACCGAATATTTGCATGTTGGGCAAGCCACTCGATCGTTAACCATACATGACCCAACATGCTCGATGTTGGGTTCGAGTTGGAGGTAGCTGTCGAGCCGAGCACTCAACCCAACAAATCAGTCGAGCATGGTGGAATCGCGTCCATACACGGTCGAGCATGCTAGCGAGCATGTTGGGTCCCAGCATGCTCACCAAAATGCTCGACCGTGTATGATCGCTTTTACTTTTATACACTTTTGTACATATTACTTACTTTTCTTGAACAAGTTTTTAGTTAACGCCAAGAGATAATATTTACTGCTGTCTAAACGTGTCTTGCAAAATGTTGTTTCGTTTCGTGTCCCATCCCAAAAAGATTTCCTTGTCTCGTCTCGTTTAGAAACCAAGGCAACACCAGCCACGGAATAGAATACACCCTTGAATTCATTAACAATAAAATTAATGGTTATTGGGATGATTTTTATGTTTCCAGAAAGAAGTCTTAAACATGTTTTTCACTCTAAAATGAGAATAGCTCTTAGTTTTAAAATCGTGCGTATGTGTGTGTTGTTGCGCACAGGACAAGACTCTGGCTACTTCGTTCTGATACGTCAAAATCTTGTCTTATGTGTCATCCAGGAAAGACGTTCTTGTTCTCTCTCGTGTCTCATTTTGGACAGTTTTCTCTCGTCTGATTTCGTAATGAGACATACACTTAAAATATCTCACCATAGAAGTTATTAACGACACTCAGTAATTTGGGGATAATTTTTGTTTCCAAGAAATAGTATAAATGTTTTAATCTCGTTTTTTGCTCTAAAACAGAATAGTATACTACAGTTTTAAAATAGATCGTGTGTATGTTGCTGTAACTGTTGTTATAACACGTACACTTACATAACATGTGCTGATAAACTACAAAACAGTGTTAATGCTGTGATCGCAAGTGCAAATGTTATCAAAATTTTACTAATTCAAGCTGTTGAAAATACCCCTTTAAAAGGTAAAACGATTTAGTCTATTTTTACAGCGTGAATTCTATTTTAAAAAACTGGTTGAACTGATTATATAAAATAAATGCATGAGTTTCAGAATTAATGGATATACTCAACACTTTATTGAAGCTTCACAATTTTCGGTTGCTCACTATCTTAGTCTATAGACTGCATCTAACCACTGTTCTGTCTTTCGTAGAAAGAAGGATGTTTTTGCAGTTAACTCCGGTATCATACTAGAATTTACTTTAAGAAAACCATGGGAAACCCTCAGGATCATCAGCGTGAGTAACGGTAAACCAGAAAGCTCAACGGCTACTCGAAAAAAAAAGTCATGCCATCTGATTGAAATATCCCACAACCTGCTCCCAGTAGAAAAACTTTCCTGTACGTCATATTTAAAACGTAATTGGTTGAGGCACATTTAACATATAACTTTACAATGTAGCAGACACAGCACGTCAGCTTTGATATAACTGAAATCTACGGTTTATGAGATATTATTAATCTGTTTTCAGTCAAGTTATGATATATTTTTTACTGGTAGAAACAAAATTATCAACTGCAAAATTAATGATTACTGCAAACTGGTGTTTACTACTCAATAGAATATCAGAGACAGTGAAACATTAAGTTTACAATTCCACGAATACAAGTCAAAACAGATAAAGAGCTCATATTATGTGGAAATTCATAGAAATGAAAATTAATTTGTGATTATTCACTTCACATGAACACTGTTGTTCTGGGTTAGCCGCAAGTCACATCAACATCTCATACATGACAGAACCATATGTATTTGATCGATATATTTGGTTCAGTAGGTATTTCAAAATTATGTGGCATGTCAGGTGCACTCTTAAGTTTATTATTGTAATTATTACTATTTTCTGCTCGATTGAGCTGTCGCAAAATAGAATTGTATACACAATTCAGTGAAATTGTTATGCTTTTCAAAACCAATTTTAATAATTTTAATTATTAAATTATTAAAAGTTTTTTTTGATACAAGATAATTAAACGTAATCAGGTCTTACGTCATTTTTTATAATAATCAGCTAATTAGGCTCCACACTTCAACAAAACAAATAAGATGTAATGTAACAGCTTCAATACTCTATTTTGCTTAGATAAGCGCAGCAAAACAACCCAGCTGAAACTATTTATAAGAACTGCAAGTTAAAAAGACCAGAGATCAGCTTTCACTAATCACAGGCTGGGCCTAATTAATAGAAACATTTCTTGGAAGAACTCTTTCTGTATATATTTACAAGCCGCCTAGAGAAATAAACAATCCCAATCATACTGAGACCTATCTAAATACTGGAGAAAAATACAATAGAAAATAACACACAGTCATGTTTATAAAAAAATCAGAAGAGAAAATTAAGAAAAAGAAAGACTTAGACCTAACAAATGATTCCACATTTACAATTGTCTGTACCTTCTCCTTTCATTTTTCTCTTCCCATTATTCTTCATTTACGCAAACACCCTATTCCAATTCATCACCTATTCTTCTTTTTCCTTCATTCTTTTCATTTTCTGATAATTTCTCTACTTTCTTGCTCTCGTATTATTGTTCTGTATCTGTATATTTTATATGTTTGAAGATCGCATTCCTATCTCTTCTTAATATGACATCAGTAGATTATACTGTACTTCTGAAGTCGAAATTTTGCTTTTTCAAAACTAAAAAGTGGGAAAAAGCAAACAAAAAAAAACGATAATTCTGTGTGTTTTTAAAAGCTTGCTTTTGATTCTTGTTTTAAATTCGATTTTTCGTCGGTGTTTTTATTGTTTTCTTTTAAAATTTTAGTTGAAATCAGACTTTTGCTTCTTTTTATTTAACCACAAATACAGAAGAGAAAATTTACATTACAATACAAATGTATTTAAACAAGGTGTTAAACAAACAACCAAAAATGGCCTTAAAGAAACACCGGCTGGGGATTTCATAACAAAACAAGCTGAACTAAAATCAAAGTTTCATTAAATTAAGAACACCGGATTTTGGAATAAAATTTAAGGAAAAGTTTCTTTGGGACAATACTAACTTATACTATATAAGACATCAATAGATGGCAGGACTGTTGTGTTGCATGTACTTATTTGTTTTTAGATATCTTTTGTCTCAGCTCGCGAGCAGTTATTATATGAACAATTCGTCTAATTATATGTGTTAAAATGGAGGCATGTAGTGAAGACCCGTAAAAGTACGTAGTTTAAGCAACATGTTGTGTCTGAATTGTTTACTGTTGATGACACTGAATCAACCGAAATTCACCGATCCATGCAGGCTATTTTTGATTCGAGGTTTGAAACCAAGAACACTTATAACGGAGTATGAGTAAGCAGTTAAAGAGACATGCTTCTCTATTCTCTCCTGACGGTTTCAGAAACTTCTCCATCGTTGGGAGTAGCGAAATGTTGCCACTACGTAAAATAATAAACACACAAAAAAAAGAAAAAAACATTTGAAAGACTAGATTACTTGTGTCGTCACGACCATTGTCACTTTTCTATTTACACAGTTTTGAGGAATTGTTACAAAAAGTGTGGTCGAAGAAAAAGTTTGTTTATGGTTGCCAAAAATTTGTTACACTAGGGCTAAAAAACGGAAAATTAATTTTCTCTAATCAAAAGTTTGTTTAAATAAATTACGTTGTCAGCACTTAGAACAAAGTATAAGACTGCTGAGAGAGAATGCAATTAAGGTTCCAGTATTTTAGAACATAACATGTTACCCCTGTAATTCTATGGCGCTGCACACCTCCCTACTGAGCTGTTTCCTTGTATAGTACGGGTAAAATAGGGTTTGGAAAAAAGGCAAAATTCGTCCATTCATGAAACTTCGTTTATCACTTCGTCTTGACAGTAGAATTGAAGATCTAAAGAGTTCCCAAAATTTAAGAGGTGGAACACTGCTTTTTGGGGAGTAGGGGAAGGGGAAAATGAAAAGGTTGAAATTTTACGAAACAAGTCAAGTGAGGTGTAATGTCTATGCGTTTTCCGAGCTGAAGCGGATTTAACAACATTCAGGCCGATTGAATTATTCCTTGTCGACATATGATAGGTTTTATTAGGAAAACCTAAGAAATCGTAGACCTACATGTAACTATTCAAAAGTAAATCAAAAACCCGTATTTCGCACATCATAACTTTCATACATCATCATTATTATCACTTGAATCATCATCTTAATTCTTGCTAGAATCATTCATTCATGCTTCAGCTAGAATCAAATTCATCTTCAGCTACCTTGGGATCCTCAAATTGTAGGTGGGAGCAAACAAGCCAAAGCACACAAATCCATTTTTAGATAAAAACAAGTTTCCTTTTTTTAAGACATAATGAAGAGCTGTAGTGATTTATATAAAATATTCTTATTACGGAAGTACATATTACGATGGAATATGTACCTCTATTACAAGGTTATTTTGTATTAATTGATACTGCTCTTCACTTAGGTCTAAAAACGAGCAAAGCTGTTTTTTTTTTTTAAATCTAAAAATGAACTTGTGTGCTTTTGCCTGTTTGCTCCGATTAGCATTCTCATCAGGCGTTGGGAGTTCAGAGTCATCCATTTCGATGTTGTTGCATGTGCAACCTTGACAAATTTTGCAGACTTCGGAAGATCAGACATTACTTTTGACGAAATTGCACTGTTAAGTCAAGCAATTCCCTTGCATATCCAAGAAATCAATTTCCGAATTACGTCAGGGGTATGTTCTATTGTAACAGGTTGCACTTCATCGCTTCCACGAATCCAACCCCTCTCTTCTGGATCTAATTTGTTGCCGAGGCACTGTTGTACTTGGTAGTAGGTTCTGAATGAGGACTGTGCTTCGCTCGCAGAAGTGGGAGGTAGAGATTCCAGTTAGCCGTTTTCTTCTTCAGTGACATTGAAACAAACTGTAGCGAAGTTCATCAAAGGCGAGGTTGCCACCCTTTGCACCATACAAGAATTGAAACGGACATTCCCCCCCCCCCCCCCACGAACAAAAACAGTGTTCCACCCCTTAAATTTTTGGAGACTCTTTAGATCTTCAATTCCAGTGCCAAGACAAAGTTATAAACCAAGTTTCATGAATGGACGAATTTTGCATTCTTTTCACCACGCTTTTGGTCTATTTACCCGTACTAGTAGACCTATATAAAAGTCAAGCTGAAAGCTTTATTCATTATTTAAGTATTATAAAATAGATTTTCGTTGCTTGTCAGTTACAGAATTTAGAACATCAGTTAATCATTCTAACACAGAAATACATGAATCTGGAATAACATTGGTTTGTTTTTACGGAACAAACAAGAATCTTAGTGCCCATAGCAAGTTCTGAGTTTTAGGATGTTTTCTTTATTATCCAGCTTGCTGAAGCAGCCTCCAAAGAAATGTTTTAATGCAATATTGGTTATTGTTATTAAATGTACGTACAGTAGGACTTATTGTACTGTAATCTTCTACGCAGGTATGATGTTGGGTATTTAAAGTTTTAACAATTTCTCCATATCAGCAGAACTCAGTATAACTTCAGTTAACAATCGTTGTGGTCTGGTAGGTAAGCCAGCGAGTTGCCAATGACCGATCTCTATTCGAGTCTTGCTCTCTGAATTGGTAGGATTTTTTTTTTTTTACTAGTTTCAATCAAATTGTTTAACCGAATTTTTCTATAGAGGAGATAAAACTTTGTTTGGAACCCATTTCAATATTTTTTTCTCAAACACAAACGAACATTTTTCTTTGTGCAGCTGTTAGATATTTTTGGCCTGATTGTCTTGCATCGAGAGATATGCCGATGTAAACTTTCATTAATTTTGGAAACTTCTAAAGCCTGTAAACGCGCATACCTTGGAAAGCAAAGGAAGTATAGGGAAGAAAATAGCTCAGATGACTGTCGTATAGTGTTAAATTTTGAAACAAAAATAATACAATGCTTAGATAATTTTAGTATTTTAAAAAGCTGTAAAATTTGCACAGCGTTTTGTTGTTGTTATGACACTGTAACTTGATGTTCTGTATATATTAAAGTTCGGCGAGAGTAATATTTGAAATATGAAAGAAAACATAGTTAACCGACCGACCGTAGCTCAATAGACGTAGCATTCGGAAGATCCTGGAAACGACCCCATTGGCCGGCCATCCTGGCTAAGATTTGACCAGGCTTTTTCTCCTCAGTCACACCAGGCAAATGCCGAGATGGTACCTGTAAACTACGAACTGGCCTACTTTCTTCCAACACCTCTTACATTCTAGCCTGGCCTGAGCTTAAGATGACTAAAGGTAATAAATAAATGAAATTCAAAATGTAGGTGAGTGTATAAAGACCTCTGATGAAAATATTTTGCAGTTACACAAATCCTTGTTCTCTAAAACCATCACAAAATGTTGCTGAAATCAGAAAGGTTCAGTGTTAAATGCTTGTGATTTGAAGGGAAATGATCATTTTCCGGTGATAATACAGGCACAATGCAAACAACGCGTTCCTTCTTGTATCAAATATTACCCTCCTCAAACCCTAACACAGAAAAGAGCATTAACTTACGTTTCCATAACGTCAACCAGATATCGAATAAATGTTAGTGCTACAAGTTGACAAAATCTTTCAAAACTTTCAAATTTTCAAAAAAGAAATCAACATGTAATTTGTTTTTCAAAGTTAAGCCTTATACGAGATTTGCCTGAGCTAATTTCCTTTATAAATACAATTTACGAGACTACAAGTCTATGTAGTTATCACACTTTCGGAGATATCGGAATTTAAAGGTATCGATGTTTTCTAGAAATCTTCAAACTGCATCGGTGTTTCTTCACAAGCAAGAAACTCACCAGGAACATATTTTGTAGGTACTATTAAAACCTTGGCTCTTATAGCTCCAACAATTCCGTTCAAATCAGAAAGAATCACAGAAAAAAAATTTTTTTTAATGTCTAATGAGCCTTACTCTGTTGTTTGAAGTAGAAAAATAAGAATGTATCGTCATTTGGCTACATTAAATAATTACTGTAAGTAGTAATTAATTAACATATTATTGTGCTACTTGTTCTATAGTACGCAACAAGTACTGATAGAAGACGTTAATAAAGTAAAACATCTTGGTTCTGATGGTACAATTTACGTTTCGTAAAAGGAGAGTAGTTGGGAACGGTTTACAAAGAAAACTCTTTTCTTTCCAAGAACACAAAGATTCTTTCACAATTCGTTTTAGTCTCATAAAAGGGAAACAATATGTCCCCGGGTAAAAAAAATGTTCTGAAAAGAATGTCCTTTCTCTTTGTTTATTTATTTTCTCTTCTGTGTCTGTCACTGTTACTGATAGACAACGATTAAATATAGAAATTGGTTCTTATAACTACGAACAACAAAGGGAAAATATCTCACTATTTGAAGTAATACCATACATACTCTATCCAAAGTAACCGCTTAAACTGTTTATTTGCTTGCAACCAGTTCCAATTGTAAAGGAGTTAATAAACTTATTTTTATTTAAATATATCGCACCCCGGCAATGATAATGTCAACTCCAAAAATTAAGCTTTCAGAAAATCACAATTGAAAGTTTGAATGATTTTGTACGCTACGTATATTGAAAAACAAGCAATAATGGTATCAAGATTTTGCTGAAACTGTGTTACATTTCAAAGTTTTCCCTTGAATACGTTTGTTTGGTTAACGTCATTATTGTGAAATTCTCTTAATATGAAGTAGTGCCAGTATTGAGGACGGATACAGATATTTTACTTGCGTTGTGGAATACTGACAATAGCGTTCTCATGTGCCTTGTACAAGAGATGTGGTTATGGGAGTTATATTTCCGGATAGAGTCCGACGTCCGAGTTTCAGGAGTCCGAATAAGTAAATAACTCAAAATTGATAAATTTTGACTTATGACTGTATCATTGCCGGAGTGCGATATATACTTAAAATTTTAAAACTTAAAATAGGCAGATTTAAACTTCGAAATAATCATCAAATGTCATCAGCAATAAAATGCTTACGACTAGCAGCAGGAAAAGATATAAGCTGTTGTTTTTTTAAACAACGGATATTTTTAATTCGATCAATGTATGAACTGCTAGACAAGAATATATAATAGCTAGAAATATGTATATCTATTGGAATCTGTTTGACACATCCACACACAAAACATTACCATTATTAATTCAACACAATATGACTACCACTTCTGTATGTGTTGATTCAACAACACAAATCAATGTTGTTTTCGGTGTTGAACTGTTTCAAATTCGATGTTTTCGATGTCGATTTAACAGAATGAATGTATCATTTAGGCACAATCGCTGACATAAAAAATGTGCTGTGTTAAATATCATGGTGATGAATTAACACAGACAATATTTTAGCCAAAGGTATGTTGAATTATCACCGGCATTGTTTGTTGTGCATATATACGTTTATCATCATCAGTGTTCTCCGAAAGTGGAAGGTTCTTAAAAGCATGATAAGCCCTCTCCACACTGTTAAAAGCACCTACTCAAAACTGAGAAAAAATCTCAAACTGGCTTCAACTGAATCTTATTCAATTTTGAGCAAGTGAAAGTGCTCAAAAATGATAACTTTTCTCACGTATGAAACATTTCTTCATTATATGAGAAAAGTTTTCTCATTTTTGAGCACACTCACTTGCTCAAAATTAAATACAATTTAGTCGGAACCAGCTTAAGATTTTTTTTCTCAATTTAAAATAAATATTTTTAACAGTGCATTTACCCCGATCTTTTGATTTTCTGCTTATCTCACAGTACGATTTGTCTTCCTCAATATTATTAAGGAGCTGGATTCGCCTTCCGTTTGTTTCCTCAACCTCACCTTTAATTCCATCCCTCCGTCTCTGCGCAGTCCCTTTTTATCTTCTTTATTGTCTCTCTTCTCTCCCTTATTCTCTTCAGGTTTTGACATTTCGCATCTTCTCCATTCTGTTAATGTTTTCATCGATTTCCAAATTTCTAACACTTTCAATTTTATTTCTGCTTCATACAACAAAATACTCCATACAAAACAATAATTAATCTCTTCCTCAACTCTTTGTTCATCGACCAGCAGAAGAGATACTTCTACTTGACGAACGCCTGTTTAACTAACGCCATTCTCTCCTTTGTCTATTTTTTTTTAAAAAAAATGATAATCTCATTTATAATAAGATCGCTAACTTTCTGATTCCTGTATTTCTTCTGCCTACGTTTTTCACTTTTGTGTGTACTTTAGCCGGAATCAAATTATGATTAGAGTTAATATCGGCTCCAGGAAGAGTCTTTGTTTAAACCATGTGTTTCTCACTCCCACTTAATATTGGTTATAAAAGCGAACCAATCCGTATCCTTTTGGCTTTCTCTTTCCAAGCCTGTTTTTCTTAGGTTTTCCATCTTGTACTTCACCTTCTACTGCATTAAAATGGTACAGCAGTGCTATGCATCAACCTATGTTCTATCTGAATGAACTTCTTCAAAACTTTGTAGTTTATTCCAATTTCTTCTTCCGGATGTTTAATTCTGAGTGACTTTACATGCATATCTGTATTTTATAATACAAGTTCTTCCTTTTTCTTACTATCATCGTGCTCTCATGGTGTAATTTTCTTTCGTGACATATCTTAAGCGCTTTACAAAGACTACACTTATTCCAGTGCTTCCTCCTCTTTGCAAGCCTGAATAAAACACTATATTCTTCATCTCGAATTTCACCAGTTCTTTTCCATCTTATTTCAGAATGTCTTGCTTCGTGAACATTATATATCTTAATTTCTTCTTTCAGTTTTTTTTCTGCTTCCAGCAGTGACCTGACTTTCCATGTTCTAATTCTTAATCTCACCTTCTCTCGTTTGTTTTTGCTCTTTCTTCTACTCCATATGATTTCTTTCTTTGCAACCTCTCCCAAAGATATGAATTGGGGAATATTTTACCTTTGTGATATTTTGTCTTGGGACAAATAATTGAGATATATTTTGTGCGTGAAACTGAGAAAAATAATATGGTAGTTTCTCCTTAGCAGGAAAGGAAAACATCCAAGATGCCTACCTCTGTTCAACTCCTAGCCTAGTCGATGTCATTCATCTTCAGCCTCAAAATAGTAGTGGTGAAACTGCTTCCCTTCACCGTGATTTTTTTTGGGGTCATCTTCCTTAGTCTTTGTACACTGTTAAAAAGGTTTATTCAAAAACAAAAACTAAACATTCTCGAACTTGAGAAAATTTTGGGTTCAATCAGGCTCCGGCTAAATTTTGCTCAATTTTGAGCACGTTATGGTGCCCAAAAAATGAGAAAATATTTCTCAGATAATGAGATGAGGTAAAACTAGTCGAAAATGAGTTTAAATTTCACCTCAAAAATGAGAAAAGTTGGGACTATTTTTGAGAACTGAGAAGAAATATATTCAAAAGTGACGAAGCATATGCTCAAAATGTTGAGAACGCAATGACTCAAAAGACAGCTCCTGAGCTACGAAAATGAGAAAATAGTTAGTCAAAATTAAGAACATTTGTTTCAAAGTTTTGAGAAGGTAATCACTCAAAATCGTTATGAGAGCTTAAAAAAATGAGAAAACATTTATTTGAAATTGAGAGAAACGCACTCCCATTGTGAGAAGGAATTTACTCAAAATTACGTTGAGAGCGAATGAAGATGAGAAAATATGTATTCAAAATTTTTAATAGAACTTCTCAATAATATGTATAAATAATATATTAAAATGGTCCGTATGGTCCTTATCCTTGTTGTTGCTGTGCGGTAGAGCAAAATACTTCTGAGAATCGTACGTGAATTCTTTTGGATGTTGAAATAAATAATAACACCCTACATGGCGTGCCCCAAGGCCCCAAGTCTAACCTTAGTGGGACTACATCTCTAACAAACAGTAGATAACCTTATCCGTGATCGCATCAGTGCTTCTCAACTCACGTTGCAATTCACGTGAGGAGCACTGTTTCCGTATCAATTATCGGGATGGGAGATTCAAGTCTTAAATATCTTACCATCTCACACTGTCACACGCATTAAGTTCAGGTGTACAATACATTAATTAAAAGGAGTGTTATTTGACACAAGTCTTAATGTACAATTATTTTAGTGATTTTGATAATTATTAAAAAGATCCCGAACAAACACATGGTTCTTTTGAAACTGTACACAATTCTTCTAAAGTAGCATGTCCAGAAATTTCCTTTGTTAATTCTAATAACAAATGACAAACGTAACGAACTTGCGTTTTGTATTTATTAGTCACGGTTTTCTTATGGAAGACCTGATTCTTAAAATTATAATATAGTATTTTTAGATTCTAAAATATTCCATTTTCAAAGTATGGAAATGATTTATCTAGAAATATATTGAAGGAAACATTTTTACTTAAAAAGTCCTTCAAATTATAGTCTCATATTTTACGTATCTCAAAGGGTGAAATATTAAGAAACGTAAAACGAAATGTAAGTATCATTTGGCTACTTATCGAGTAAAAACATAATTTTGTTTCCTTTGGATCTTACTGCAAACGTCCTGAGGCATTTGAAGAAATCATTAAATAACAAAAACTTCAGGGCTTTTCATTGGGCTTACGAAATATTTCTTTCTCTTGCAGGAAAGAGAGGAGGAAGAATGAGATGAAACTTTTCGTCTTTCTATATCTCTTTCCATTTCATCTTCAGGAATTCTTGAAAACTCTTTCATATTCATCAGTTGTACATATAATGATCTTGTATTGTGATAAACGAAGTAGACCTTGCTTAGTTTCCTCTAGATTTTTCCTCATTAAACTAATGGTTTTGACCTAATTTTGTGCAACCGACCTGCGAGAATATACGAGGGATCGTTTTTAAAGTTCGTAACTTAAAAGTGAAGGACTATTGTTAGGTGATGTTTAAGTTTTACCGTTATAAGTTATCCTTTGCGTTCTTATGTACGGTATAGCTTCTATTTCTTAACCACGAAATATAATAGGCATCATCCCTGCAATATTCCTACCATATTGCTAAGTACTGAATCACTGGTCTTTTCCCACTTTTGACAGTCTCTACTCTGTAATTGGAAACATATCTCCTTCACCAATAGTTTTAAAACGACCAATCGATGACGTATTCACGAAATCGTTATACACAAACAGTCGTATTCAGAAACGTTGTTTTTTGAAGTGACTAGCGCTGTACTAATGAGTGATTAACAATTTATTAACATTGTTAGTCACTCGTTAGTACAGTGCTAGTCACTTGATAAAACTTTCTGAATACGGCTGAAAGAATCACATATTGTACAATGAAAGGTACAAGAACTTAGCAGTTGTCTTTCGTACTTACGTTTCAATGACACTGGAATGCCAACCTGCAGAAATATATGGAATTCATAAGTTTCGTTGACTACTCGCTATACCCTAGAGAAGTAGCCTCATCCGACTACGCAAGATCACATGGAAGTACCTGATGTCAATATAGGCGTATATAATTAATTTAATAGGAAGTAAGACAACATAATCCTCAGGTGTCGTATTCTTAGACTATGTTCATTGTTTTGAGTTTTGCATTAAAGGTTAACGACCATGATTATGAGCAAAGATATTCTCTTTTATTTGGACCAAATGAAAAGTGTTTGATGGATGTTTGCCAACTTTCATTAACTGTTAATTATGCAGGCACGCACAATGTGCTTTTTTTTCTTTTTCATCTTGACTCTACTTGAGATATCGTCTAGCGGCTAACGAGTTATCGTAATTTACTTACAAATCTTATCATACATTCTTCTTTAGCACATATTTACTTCCCAAATATCGAGTAGTCCCTCACTTTATATATTGGAAATCCCTTATGCACTTATTCCACAATGTGCATTTCTAGACAGAGTACACAGTCAACACAATGTGACTACCACTTGTTTATGTGTGTGTTAATTAAACGCAAGAAATCAGTGTCGATTCTGCTGGTAATTGAGCATAATGAAGATGTTTTCGCTGTCATACGAACACAATCACCGGGTTGAAAAATGTGTTGTGTTAAATACACAAGAAAAGTATTAGCCAAAATTGTGTTAAATTAAGACAGGAAAAGTGGTAGTCAGAATTATGTTAAATTAACACCGGTATATTTTGCTATGTAGATTTTGTTT
The DNA here is from genome assembly GCA_022664845.1 of Lepisma saccharinum. Lineage (NCBI taxonomy): Eukaryota > Metazoa > Arthropoda > Insecta > Zygentoma > Lepismatidae > Lepisma > Lepisma saccharinum. The sequence goes on from JAGDQP010016577.1 coordinate 36,401, forward strand.
CTTTGAAGAATCCATCGTTCTCCATATTTATAGTTATTGTTAACTAAAATAAAATGTTTATTTATTTCTTTTACGCATTTGATAACCTGTAACACAGAAACTACATATTTTTCGATTATTTTTTTTCTTGTTATTTGGGTCACATCTTTGTTTGTCTTATACACCGGTGTAGGTCCTGATACACCCTGTATATTAAACTATTTCCAACATAAATAATAATATGCTGGCGGTTTTTAGTTATGGAAAACAAGCAAAAATATCCAAAAACATTTGGATTCCATACATACAGTATATAGGAGATAATATGTACAGAATATTGGGAGATATAGCAGAAGGGGATAAAGGGAATCGGGAACTGCGACATGCGTAATAAGCGAACATCACGTAACAAGAAACAGGATTAGTCGTTGAAGGAGTAAGGTAAAAAACAAAAGAGAAGGCTACAGAATTTGTGGCTCGTACGCGACGAAAGCAGGAGGATAACGTAAATGAAAATGAATGACGATGTCTAAATCCAGAGCAGTGGAGAAATGCTATCAAAATTCAACACAATAGAGGAACGAAAAAGGAAGTTCGAAAACAGCGAGAAAAGTAATGGCAGAGACGCATTATAAAACAAGGTTCGGTGAAAACAAAATGCCCTGATGAAGTTGGTTATTTCACAAAAGGACACGCTTTCGTCTATTTTCTTTAGGAATAATGTAGTTCGGATATGTGAACGTTATCGATACATTTTCCCATGCTGTGAATAGTTAAGGTTATATGTGCATGTACTCTTAATGAAGTAGACAACACAACAATTGCAGAATATTTTACCCTAAATTTCATTTAGTTGAATCGCTGCAACCTTAAAATTAAGGAAATCCTGCTTCTGGAGGAAAAGCTGAAACTTTCACTACGTGAAGAGTATATTTTAAGAAGTATTTTTCTTAGTGTTGCCAAAAAACTCCGCCTGAAACAAAATGGCGGCCATTTTCCAAGATGGCGTAGAGTGAATTTTTAAACGACCATATCTTGGTTACTATAAGTGATAGAGACTTGATTATTTTTTAAAAATAATTTACACATCATGATGTACAATTTTGTTTATGTACAGTTTGCACGTAAAACAAATACTTTTGGCGAAAATAGCACAAATGAAGAAAAAAGTGTTTTGCAGACTCGATGTTCACGGAATATCTATAAAATGACTAGGAATACTTAAAAACTTGTCCTGGTCTTTCTGAAAGTATTATCAGTAAGCTTTAATTTGGTACCAAAATCTTTGAGATTGTAGGTAAAATAAAAAATATATTTAATTCCTTGTTTTCGATACGAACGGCTTACTCGAGCTATCTCGGTCAAACGAGTTCTTGATTGTTCTCATCTCAAACACTATTACTTCTCAAGAAATTCCTCATCCCTTACTACATTTTGGCAACCACCATATCTTCATCCTCTTCTTGAACCCTGAAATACAATGAACAGTAGGCATCTTGAGGAAAGAATTGCCAATATAGAAAGTTATATAGAAAGTTCCGTGCAAAATGCACGTACAATAAGCAAGCATTTGTTTCCAGATTAAAGACCCATTGAAAAAATATGAAGCAGGGTCATAATGTACGTTTGTGACGCCTAGAGAGAGAAGTTGTATTTTGGGCCCCACCCTTGTTCCGTCAGAAGCACCTCTTTTATTCTTTTTTTAATAAGTGTCCTTAAACGCTTTATAGCAAATTAAAAAGTCCTGTTATAGGGAAGAAGAGTGACAGGTAAATTTATGTTGGAGCAATTCGCGTAGTTCTTAATTATGCAAAATCGTCTTCTAAGATTTCAACGCCCTTTTGCTTGGCTCAGGTGGTTGAAATCGCGCTCATCTCTGCCTCAATAAGGCCCTGGCACTGGCGGGCTCCCACTTACTAGGTCGTTAATACATATTTAAATCAAAATCAAAAAGATAAATACTTCGAATTAAATTTACGTTTTCCTGTTAGTGCAGTTGGTTGCACTAAAACAATCCACCTTGGAACGTCGGCAGCTGCAGTTTTTGCCATCCAGTTGAGCAGGAACATTTCATTAGTTCTCTGCAGGACTCCCATATCTCAGGTCTTTGGGTTCTTGCCATTGCGCATTAGCCATCCCCAAAATTCTTGAGTTTTTATTGGAGCTTTAGGATTATCCCCATATTTACGCTGCTTTATACGCTGCCCGCAGTATATGCTGTTCTAAAGCCTCGGCTGTAGAAGGTTGTTTTCCCAAGGTTCGACTTTCTCCGATGAACACAATTTTTCTAGATTCATTTATGTTCGAGCCAACGATTTTCTTGTTGAACAAATGAACAACAAACCGTTCGAGATCTCGTAGTACCCTTTCTAGTATAACGTTAACTGGTTTCGCGATTTGGGCAAAAGCAGTTGTTATATTGTCCATACTTTCCCAAGTTTTCCATCCAGAAATCTTTCCTTTCCCACAGAAAAAGAAATTGTATCGTAACCAGAAAACACACGAACGCCTTATTTTTTCTGCATGTTTAGACCCAAGATTTTCAGCAATGTTGTGGACTTATATACACTGCAAATTTCTTTCACTTGCAAATGATATCCAGATCTCTTCAGGACCTAGCGTCTTCAATGAATGGAAGAAAGAAATGGCAAGCACTACCATGTCGGTGTCCACAATTCTTATTACTAAAGGTTTTGCTCCGTATATTGCAGCATCTTTCATGTGCAGAATGATGCGGTAGTCACTTCTCCAAAACTGGAACAATTAAAACCGTCATTAGAGGTACATTGGCTTACTAATGAAAACAATATCTCATTGAGGTTTGCCGCCACAACTTTTCCGTGTAAAACGGGCTGAAGGCAATGCTTCCCAAGAAGCATAGAAAGATCCTGCTTGTTTCCTGAATTTAGGAAAGATTCGATTCAACTTTTTAGATCAAGATGAACAGAGTAAGGTTTTCCTTCTGAGCGCGTCTCCTTGACAGTCTCTTGTCTGACATTTGATGCTTTCAGAATTGTAGAGATTTCATAGACTGGAGACACTTGCAGATGTTCAGAATCCTTAGCTAATCTTTAACCATATTTATGTTCGCAATATTCGCTTAAAGTACGTGATGATCTTAGTGGCAAAGTATGCACAAGAACAGGACTATCATATATCAAAGTGTCACACCTTCCAGAAAATTGCTCTCCAGTTTCAATATATATCTCAAGCATAGCTATTAGCTCCAATTTCCTGCCAGTTGGAAGCACACCATTTACAGATAAGCTTGTAGGATATATATAATTCTCATATTTTAATAACGTTTTCATATCCAACTCCCTTTTGGAATTCACAATGAAGCACCTTGCTAAGGTGTAGATTGTCATAGTTATGCCGCGCAATTTAAAAGAATTATTGCAAGGTACGAAACGTAAAGGAAGTGTAACATGTCTTTTCCTTCTTGAGTGACGACATATAGGAAGTCGAGATTTGGGTTATTGATTAACAACGATTGTTCTTCTCAATATTAAGGATATTGATAAATATGTGTATTTCCTTATGTACCGAACATTAAATTCCAGTATAGTATCTACATTGGCGCAGTACGGAATCAATAATGTTGGGGAACGCTGCTCTGTTTGAGTCGCTGGACGTAAATGAACCTAAGATTCATAGTTATCTAGAAAGATTTGAGCATTATATTCAGGCTCATGCAATTTCAGAAGAGCGGCAATTAAGTCTTTTGTATTCAGTCTTAGGATCGAAGGCATATGATTTATTGCGTAATGCATGTTTGCCTGATTCGCTTCATAAGTTGGATATTGCTCAAGTAAAGGCCAAGTTAATAGAAATCTTTCATACGAAGAGATCTGAAATCGTAGAGAGATACCGGTTTCGTTTGTTGCGTCAGCAGCAGCATCAAACAATACAGCAATATGTTACACAGCTAAAGCAACAAG
>JAGDQP010016578.1:10352-40319 GCA_022664845.1 Lepisma saccharinum
CAGATATAATATATAGTACATATAGGAGAAGGCCGGATAGGCTATATAATAGGTAAATTTGAATAGAGAGGAAAGAAATTGTACTTACGTAGTATCTTGACGAAGATCATTTGTACAATTATACACTTAACCACTATAAAGTCACTTAAATTTTTCGGCTTCTGCTATGCTCAGTTGTAGATAAGAAAACAGTTCACTGAACACACGTGAAGAATTGGAAGAGAGAGAAAAAACAAAATAGCGGAGGTCCACATCAAAAACCAATTGGCGACGTTCTGCGCGTGCGCAAGTACTGATGGGAGGAAGCGGGACTTAGAAATGGTGTGTTGTGTTGAAAATTGAGCAGGGTACAATAAATAATAATAATAATAAAACTGGGATTCAGTACATGAAACGCAGTCAGGGAAGTGGAATTCAGTATAGAAACTGAAGTCGGAGAAAGTGGAATATAGTATAGGAAACGCAGTGAGAAAAAGTGGGTTTTAGTTTAGAAAACGCTAAAAAAAAAGAAGAAAAACTGACAAATAACAGAAGAGAAATGAAAAATGGTTGCAAGTGAATGGGTAGGGGTGACGGGTAAGTGTGGGTGTAGATGTAGAGAGAAGAAAAAAGTTTCTGCAGGTTTAGACGCATAGAGACAAGAAACACAAACAATGTAAAAAAAATACTAAATATTTATAAAGCATCTCAATTACTTAACCACAGTGTAACAAGCTTAGATCAGACGAAGGTACACATCAACGTCGAAAAACGATCTCACGGGAAAGCAACGGTTTCACCCAGACAAACCAAAAAATATACACCCATCTGGTTACACAAATGCATCACTTAAAATCGGTACTACAGTGAACATACGAGCCTAATCTTATCTTTGGAAGTATTTCGCTTGTCATTTGACAAAACTTTCAACAACAGCGCTTACCTAACCTAACTCTACATCTTTACCATTTCACACTCGGCATACTCCTACAGTACGCAAACACCTACCTGTACATACACACAAAACACACATTACGAATAAAGTTGGGGATAAAATACACCCAACACCGAAAATTTTTGTTTTGGGTCCGTAACGCAGTCAATGTATTTCACTGAGGCGTCCCTTAAGTACATTAGCATGTGTCCATTATATTAACCACGTTCCAACTTCTTCACTGGAAACTACTCCTATCTTTGCCGTTTCGTGCCAGATGACATTGAACGGTTTACCAAAATTTACAGGCTCAAGTTTGATTGGCGGTTAAATATTCACCATCATTTTTTAAAAAAATAGAGAGAAAGAAAGAGTTACAATTCCGTAGTAAGTTCCAAGGCTAATACCACAAATATTCCATTACAAGTATATAACTGCTAAAATGTTCTTTCTACAAACCTTATAGTATCTCAGGACCCAGCATAAGCCCCGAACATACTGCAGTGCCACGTTATGGCGGAACTCTTCGTTTTCAGGAGCGACACCGAATTTTGACCTATAGTATCTATCCTTAAAGCCTTCCTCCCATAGGCGGACCTCATCTGAAGGTTCTTCATCTTCTAGTTCCTTGTCCATCTCAGAGGCTTTACGCTTCTCACCCCGCTGTTGGCTTTCTACCTGTAACAATCAAATAATTCCATATCAACAAAAATCATCACTAACTTTCTATAAGCAAAATTTAGAGAATTTCGAATTTGTTTTATATGGGTCATTTTAGTAACTATTAACTTTAACCCGTTCCGATTAGACGAATCAAATGCTGCTGAAAAAACAGTCGGGATTTGAACCCGACACCCCCTGGACGCTAGCCTGACGCCTAAGAGAACAGATCCACCGATTTGCTTCCTTAAGTAAATAAAAAAAGTTTACCTGGACATGTTAAGAAACGAGCTCAATATACATATTTCGCTTAGTCTCATCAAGCTTCATCACGTACGGTAGGAGCTACATACAACAAGGCTACAGGAGAATTGAGTCAAGACTAAAGCCTAAATAGGTCTATGCGCACATTTAAACTACACTGTGTTGCGCGGCTCCAAGACACTTTCTCCGATAAAAAAAACTGATGATTTTTTTTAATAATCGTGGTAAATTATAGACAGCAGAAATATTCAAGAAGCTGGAAGCTCTTGTTGGCGACTAAGCACCGACTTTGCAGGTCTGTTATTATTATTATTAAAAAAAAACGTACTCACTAAGAAACCTACAGACTTGTGGCTATATTTTGACACATTAGAAAATCTTGAACAACACTTTCATTTTCAGGAAGTTTCGGGGGTAAACTCAAGTGTTTATAGGGACCTAAATTTTAACATTTACGTTTAACAAAGTGTAGTACACGCATTGACATCAATACACAGTAAATGATCTATGAGTTCTGTACCCTGCTTATCGTTTTCACATTGCAAAAAAAAAATCACTTGCAAAGACTCTTACTTCTTGTCTTAACATTGATTCTAACGCCTCATTTGTCATGCTTTCCATGCGGCCTCTAAACTCCTCCTGCCTAGGATTTTGAATTGGCTGAACTTTTGAACCCAAAGGCAGCAAGGAGGAAACGAAATCAATATTTCATTTAAAATTTATTTCGAAATATGGTACAGCCTCGGGAATCCGATATATTTTATTTTACTTTACATTAAATTTTACTTTTTCTCAATATTTTATTTTAAATACATTTATTCCGAAATATACTTCTCAACTGAGACATACATAAGAGCAGGGGTAGACTGTCTCAGCCAGGAACCCAGGAATATCCGGGTGGGCCCTCCTCTCACCCTTTTTTTCTTGGAAGCGAACTGTTACCCAATCAAGAGGACTACTTTATCCAGTTTTGCTGCTACTGGTACCGTCATGGTCTTGCCGGTCTTCCAAAATTAGCAATTTTGATACACAATTTATTATAACCAACATAAAGGCAGTGCTGAAGTTATAATCTCAGCAAACATACTATAGAGCCCTTACAAATCGCAAGATGGTAAAGCTTAATGGTAAGTGCACATTGTTTTAATACAATCATATTCTTGTAAGGCACTATATTTATTTAATACTTTGTAATTGAGATCTGATCAGTATCCTAAGGGCCCTTGCAAGCTCTATTTGGAGCCCCCACGTCACAACGCCCACTACCCTTGAAATTTCCCGGGTGGGACTTTTGGTTACCAGTCCGCCACCCCCCATAGGAGTCATAGTACTGAAAAGGAAGCGGTAAACTCTATACATAAAATATTAATGTAAATAAAGTGAAGACGACAGTTAAGACAAATACATTCTATTGTTAACTACAATGGATTAGGGACAGGTGTGTGCTCCAAATATTCTAACAAAGGGCTCGCAAGTCACTAAACGCACGGGAAAAGATCAACATATACACGCACGATGGAGCATAAGAACATATTATTCGTGGTAATGTTATTGGGTAGCTATTGAACAGTAACATATTGTCCTTATTCCCAATAATGGGAAAAATGACTATTATAGGGCATGCTTAAATCAGGATAGCACGTTCATTTTACTGATTTTTCCTCGTGATGGATTTTAACAAAGGACTCACGAGCCCCCTCCAGCACACCCTCTGATTACGGAGTAAAGCACTAAAGAAAAATACTTCCAAAAAAATGAGAGAACTTCCCTACAAATATAAAAAACTAAAAATAAATGAATAGATGAAAAGAAAACACCGTAAATAAAACAAAATGGATTGCAATGAGAACAAATTGAACCATAGCAAACATAAAGATCGGAAAAAAAAGAAGAGGTAGCGAGTTGTAGCTTTGTCTTCGCATACGATTAATCTTCGTTAATACTATTAAGAAATTACACCGCTCTTTTCTCTCCTTTATCTTCAATGCCCCTTTCTTTGTATAAATATTTTGCCTAACCATATCCTACCTAGTTTTTAATTTTTATTGTCTCATGTAGTTGGTCTTTGACCTACTTTCTTCAGCATTTCCTCTTTGCGTGTCTTTGTGCCGTTGATTTTTCCTCCTTCATGTTAACATTCCGTCCAATTGTCTTTCCTTATCTTTCGGTTCATTAACACTATACTTTAAACAAAACATATCTTCAATGATTTCATCAACAGAGTTTATTTATAGTGAATGTCTCTTTGGCCAGTTCATTCTCATCTTGGATATTCTTACTTTCCGATTTTAATTTCCATCTTTCTCTTTACCTTTGTCCCACGTCTCACTGAGATTAATGAAACTATTTTAAAATGAAAACTTATAACTACCTCTCAAAAAAACGAAAGATAATAAAATTAAAGCAAGACTGATTGGCTTATCGGCTCCTCAACGGAAATAAATCATTGTTATTGAATAATGTGTATAATAAAGAAAAGCAGAAACTTACCTGTCCATGAATAGCTTTTTTAAGCTTTCCCCTTTCATCCTTCTTTTTGGTTTTAACTTCCCTTTCGCGCTCTTCCTTAAATGTTCTTCTTTCAGCTTTCCCAAATTCTTTCATCATGGACTCTAGCAGCTGAAGGTTAACAGTCGTTCCGTCAACAAGGTTACTCTGTCATAGGAGAAGAAAACTGTTGTTTAAAGAAATAGTTTACAAATGAAATTACGTAAAGAGAAACAAGTTAGTTAGAGCTGCGATTCTACTAACGATGGTCATTTTAGCCACAAAAGTATTACTTTTGTATCAAATAGGTTGGCAACACTGACAACTGCAATGCTTAGATATGGGAAAACCCACACTATTGTATCGAATAATGTTTATGCCAAGTTCGACTCAGCTAGGTATAACTGAATGGAAGCAATTTGAATAATTGATGATTTTTAAAATTTGAGCTGGCAACACTGCACATACATCAATCAAAACCGCTCCGAGCTGTCCGGCTGAGACCTTTCCAAGGACACCACAGCCATGTCTCTACATCTTATGGTTCATGACATATATATTTGGGCACGGGTTGGGAACACTGACAATGGGATGGCTTGGCATGGAAACACCCACCTGTCAAATGATGTTTATGCCAATTTTGTTGCTTCTATATCTAAAGTAATAGAAGCAAGGTTGGCAACATTGGCAAGTTGGTTACGTAGTAACGTAGATCCTCTCAGTACTTTTGTATTGTGTTGAATAATGTTTATGCTAAGTTTCGAGCACGTAGATTTAACTGAATGGAAGCAATTTAACTATTGATCTTTATAAAATGGGTTGGCAACACTGAACCACTACACCAATCACGACTGTTCCAGGGGCGCACACCATGAGCGGGAATAGAAGGTCTGTTTTGCTATAGCTTCACCTTCAAGTGATCTAAAAGGACACAAAACTAAAATTAAAATATTTTATTAAAAAATTACATCAAAACAAGAAGAAAGATTATATTGCAGTTTGATGAGACGTGCCTCGTTTCTACAGTGGTCCCAGTTGAAATTTCCGAATATTAGCGTATGACAGGCAACACTGCACGTGGTTAGCAGAAAGAAAATTGAAGGAATATGGTGTTCAGTCGCCAATTATTCATTTCAGATCAATGCTAAGTAAGTAGGACATCTGCTTACTTGCCCATTTCGATCATTAATGATTATATGAATTCATTATGAACATATACGTATTTAGGGTGTAGGTCCGGATGCTTCCCCCACAAATCCAAAAGTTTAGGCAGAATTAGTATAACTTTGGGCGTGATATATGTATAAAACTGAAAATCACGAACTCACCGAGTAATCAACGGAACTCAGTAACTAATTTGGATAGACCTGTGAAATTTTGTATATTGTTTTTCCTCATCATGTAGAGTCCCAGTCATTTAATGACCCTCCCACCGCCTTTTTGATAGTGTTGCCAACTTTTAAAAAAATACAGTTTTTGCAAATGCTTTTATATCTCATCATATCTAAACTAAATGTTGCATGAATACTTTTCGGCGCCTTTAGAAAACGACTTTAGGATTGAACGCTCCGCTAAGAACGAAAGTTATCAGTGTTGCCAAATCAACCCTGATTCACTAAGTCGCTGATTAATCAACAGAATTCAGTAATGAATGTAGATAGAGCTGTGAAATTTTGCATATGGTCTTTTCTCAGCACGTAGAGTTCCACTAAAAACGATTGTACGAAACACCCCCTGTCCTGTCCCGTTTGCCTGTGTTGTAAACTTTTTTTTTTCTAAAAAAATAGTTTTTGCAAATGCTTCTACACCGTTCATCATATCTACACTAAATTTTGCATAAATACTTTTCGCATCATTAGGAAACAACTGTCGAGTTGAACGCTAAGCGAAAAACCAAAGTTGTAAATGTTGCCAACAAATCACTGATTCATTCACTCATTGAATAATCAACAGAATTCAGTTACTGGCGTAGATAGAGCGCTAAAATATTGCCTATGATCTTTTCAAATTTTGCATATGGAACTCATTTAAATGAATCGAATTTGTTTGGCGCTCATCTCTCTTTCTCTCTCTTGTGATTGCCAGGTTTCTAGGACGTCAATAGGGGATAGGTCATGATAGTTAACAAAATTTTATCATCCTGATGCTTACGCAATTCTCACAAGTAAGAAGCAAGATAATAAACAAAGAAAGAATTCAAGGAAACATTCAGAACTGTATTATTGAATTTTAAGCATATAAATTATGATAATTAACCAACTGTTATATAACTAATTTGCATACATTATTAGCCGTATTCAGAAACTTGTTTTCAAGTGACTAGCGCTGTACTAACGAGGGATTAACAATCTTTTAACATTAGTAGTAACTCGTTAGTACTGCGCTAGTTCTAACAAAAAAAAAACGCACACACACACACAAAAAAAAAGTACATGTAACTTACTTCAGACTTGATAACACATTTTTTGTATACATTTTCTATCCGGTACATGGTAGAGTGACTCATATTGAGCGACGGTAAATGAGGCAAAAAGTCATTGCCCACAAAGAAGCACATGAAGACCCAGTCATCAATTACTCGTTCCAAGTCATATGGAAAAGGCAAGTTAGGCATCTGTAACTCTTTCTCAAGGTATTCTCGTAACACAATCAGTCGTACAAAAATAAACTGCTGTTCCACTCCGAAGGTAGGAGGCAACTCGTCATTTTCTCCACTCATTTCCTTCGCCATACCCGTACAATCCTTCAAGTCATGACCTACAACATAAAAAACAGAACGATCCATTATTATTCGAGGTGGCACATACGTATGATTAATGCACGAATGAATTTAAGTTACACGTTTATACAATACAAATATTGGTAAAAAAAACAATCAGTGTTTATATAGTCTATATATTTTAAAACCTGTTCTTCCACTATGCCCCGCACGCAGACACGAATCCAGAACTTGGTTTCGGGAGGGGTCCAACTCCAAGGTGTGTTTGGGCATAAAATGTATATTAAATATACTGTATATAATTACGCCTGAAGTTATACTATTTCCCCCTCCTAAATACGTCCCTGCTCGCACCAAAATCCTTCTACCGCAAATTAATATTATAAAGTTCCCAGCGAGAGGGTTCTTAGCTTCAACGCGGGGACACTGGAAAGTGCACAAGCAATCAACGGAGGACCCGAACAGCGTTCGTTTTTGTCGAGAGTTCATTATTGTAGGTAGAGATTTCTGACCAGAATACCTGTTTGTTCGTGTACGTGCGTATTCCTATTATTTGTATCTTATCCCCCCTTACCAGTATATTTGCACTTACCTTTTAAAAAACTCTGAAATGTGGTTCTAAAATAACCTTGAGTTTAATGTTAATAATAGTATTGTTTATTATCAGGAAATGACCCTTTCTTTTTATATACCATTTCGGTTTAGTTTTCGAAAGTATTTTTTTATCTTTTTTTTTTAAATATGATCTTTAGGTATCTCTGGCTCAGACCCTAAAAGTTCTTTTTCGCAATGCATAATCACTGTACACTACTAAAAATGTTTCTTAAAATTGAGGGAATGTTGTTATCTGTGTATCGAGGAACATTTTTCTTAAATACATACACATTCTCATTTACTTTAAAATGAAAACATGTTAGAATCGAAATTAACTCACAGGTTTAATGTCCAAACCGGTATGTTGTTATTTCAAATGAAATAAAAATGTTGATATCGCATTTCCAAGAAAATTGTTTCTCGATACACTGATAAGACCCTCTTTCCCAGTTTTATGAAAATGTTCTTTACCGTTTACAGAAATGGCGTTAATGTATATCACTTCTACAGAGATGAGTCATTTCTACTTGCCAATACATGAAAACCGGTGCAAAACAATAGAAGCTTCAAAGTATCTGCCAAGTTGGTTTTATGTATTTTGTTACCCCTAGGGGGAGCTAATGTGCTTCAAGGTAAAGAGACTAAAAACACAGCTCAAGAAGTGTCACTTGTGGTCGCTTGCTCATCCTCTTACTTCCCTATTTGTTTGCATATATTACCTTGTTTCCTGTTAGTAGCTACTTCTTTTCTCTCACCACAATTCGAATCATTTCAAGCTGTCCGGTCGAGACAATTTGTCTCAATATAAGAAAACATGAAATACCTACTGTGTGTGACCAAAACTTTTGGCACTTTTCTGAGGATAATAGCAACAAACGTTCAGAAAAAATATGCTGCTACAAAGACAAAATGATTGATACCTAATTCAATGATCCCTAATACAAATGTTATCCACTCCTCCCAAGAATTTCCGAAAGCTCGGTGTTAGTGAGTTACAGTTTATAAATGTTACTGGCAACACTTTTACTACTTACCTCACATTGACTATTGAAATTGTCTTGCCATCTAGCCGAAAGCTATGACGTCTACAGAACTGGGAACTAGCAGCGGGAAAAGCAAGACATATTTACAGTCTTACTTTTATATGTTCAGTACGTCCTGACTGAATGAAAAGCCATTTAACAAGACGAATACTTTCGCGAAACTACCTGCTTGCATCTTCAGCTAATTAGAAGGTAAAAACGTATAGGGCAGCGTTCCGCAAACTATTTTCAAGTGCGGACCAATTTTAATTGGGAGGTTCTACGGACCACCTACTCCTGCCCTCTTCGAAGACAATTTTTATCATTTTTAATGTTTTGTTAATACTAGTATAGTAATATTTTCAAACAGTATTAATTAATATTCTCTTAATTTTATATTCGGATTAACAGCTGGAAATGAACTGTATATTAGTTCAATAATTGAAGTCTACCAAGAATATTTTATAGGTATATAAGGCATTTATTTTTCAAAATAGAATTTATATCATCTCTAACTTTCCTGTATAGTTCACCCGCAAAAGGCCTATCAATCACGAACAGTGCAAAGGATTCGCTTATACTCACACGAACGGGCGAGAATAAAATTTTCTAATGTTTAAAAGTTTTTTTTTTTTTTTTAAGTTTGAATTGATATTAACGTCCTAAACGAGCTAATGATTTTTAATGGACAGGACCTACAGTTTTTTGTAGATACTATAATCTTGAGTCCAGACGAAATAATCCTTTCTGTTTCTCAACTATATTGTATGATACGCAATTCTCTTTAAATTTATGTTTTCAGCTTTTTTTTAAATTAATGTTCAATCTAGTCTACACTCAGAGGACTATGAAAGTAGATATTGAGGACCACCTGTGGACCGCTGACCACAGTTTGCGGAAAGCTGGTGTAGTGTAATAGTAGGCAATTAGATGCCTCTTGTTACATAATTACAGAAACAACTAAACATCCATAAAAGCACTCGAAGCACAAAGAAAATAATTAATAGTTACTCGGTTGCATGTGGAATGAGCTCAAGTTTATGACTACGAGAACCACATTCATAGGTGGACTACCAATGGTGAAAAAATAATGTTATTACTATGACCAATCAGGCTGGCATGTTAAAAAGAAAAATCAAAATTTAATTCGTATTCAATAATGGAGTCCATATCCTATTCGGTTAACTGCGGCCCAGATTTATCTTTAAATCCATACTCAGACTATGAATATGGTTCTTGCGGTCATAAACTTGACGAAAGCATTCCAAATGCAACAGACTGAATGTTGTATTTTGCCTTATGCTCTGATTGTATGAACGAAATAGCAAATTAAAGTTGACAAGAAGTTTCCGATTTCTTTACTTTTATCCCACCTTTTTAACTTCCTAGTACCTGAAGAAGCAAGCAAATAACTTCCTGAAAATATTTGTCTTGTTAAGCGTCGTTCCTCTTTTAATATTATTATTATTCAATGAGGACGTACTGGATATACGACGGTAAAATCAAGATATTGTCTTCGTTATGTAAGAATGCAAAAGGCATCTTCATTTGGTCCCACCAAATAATTTCCAATTTCAAATTCCAATCGGAAAATTTAAAATAATGCTTTGAGCCAATAGTGATACGTAGGCCGGAAATAAGGGCAAGACGTAAGAAGGTAGAAACTATGGAAATGGAATTTCTAAGTACTCTGTTGAGAGTCCCTGGAATAAGAAACAACGAAATAAGAAAGAGACTAGGAGTACAAATACAGAAAGACAAAGTAGAACGGGTACCAAAGAAGGTATTAGAATGGAAAATGGATGGAAAGAGTCCTTTAAGATGACTTGGAGAGAAGTGAATGAAGGATGTAGCGTACAGCATTACAAATAGAGGATGGAAATGAAAGAAACTGGAAAAGTTGAGAACAGTGGAAAGGTAGAGCCTGCAGAATACCGAACTCAACAGTGGTCAATTTGTTTTCGGTTGGGACAACTTAAGAGACCTTTGCGGTCACACCAGCACTGTTTTTAGATTTCTAAGAATATCGGAAAAGTGGAAAACAATATTGAAATTAAAAAAAATAAGAAGATATTCCAGAAATACTAATTAAAACCTATCCAATTTACTACTTCAGATATTGAAACTTTCCTGTCAAGTCCGCGTTGGAGTTACTGGTCTCCCACCCGGCGCTTCCCAAGGTAGCGGATAGGGCAATACCGACTAGATATGGTAGGTACCGGAATTATTCGGGACAAACCAAAACAGTTAGTAGAGTAGTCAAAACTGCTGCCTAACCATTAGTAGAGGAATCTACAAAGGCTAAGGGAAGATAACCCAAAGCAAAAATATCAGTGAAGGTATTTCGTCGCCTATTATTTTATAATTTATTAGTAATATTGCACGCATTCAGTAAGTTAGCCCGCTGAGAATGGCCGTAAGAGAAGATTAGTTTAGATTGCATTAAGTACAATAATAATATAAAGATAGTATCGCATGCAAGACTTATTATTTCTTTCAGTACACTAACAACACTCAGAAGAAACATTTAGCGTTACCACATAATACAATACAATACATACCAGAAGTTCCTGTTTCCAATTAGCACGTTAATATATATGTTCAAACCTGTAGGGTAGATTTTGTAGCGTTTGCATGCAAAGAATAGCTCTCCAACAGTATGTTAGTTTTATCTGAAGTCTAGCTCACAACAATAGGTTAGTCTGGATCAGGTCAGGAAATATCCAATACATAGATTTGCTCTGATCAAATATTAGTAGGTTAGTTCAGATTAAGTAATCCCACCTTACAGTAGTGTAGTATGCAAATAAATACCAGAAAGCCGTCAACTACTAACAGTCGTATAGTTATTACACCATACATAATGCGTAGAAGAAAGTAGTTATTTTTTTCCATAAAGTTTAATTCTAAGTTCCGGTTCATTAAACTTAGGTAGAATAGTATCTCAATCACCCAAATAAGAAACTTCATATATCAGTCCAAATATTTACATATCCTATGAAGCAAAACCTCATATTTGTTGACATCGTTGGGTGAGTGTTTCATCCAAAGCAGTAACATCAGAAAATACAATAAAAACATAATAATTCGGTTTTACCTTGAATAGTAATAGTAGACTTCACTTAGGGTAAAATATTTCGGAAGCAAATTAGTCCCAAATTCCGATCTTCGGGCGGGAACTGCTCCAGGGAACTTCAAGAGCACGATTAAGGAAGACATTAGAATAGGAACGTGGAACGCACGCACGTTATACAAAACGGGCGCTCATCAAGTGGCGGTACGCTAAACCGAGAAGTACGAGCTGGACATATTAGCGATACAAGAAGTCCGGTGGGAGGGTCAAGGTAACACTCGACAGGGAAAATACACTTTTTATTACGGGGAGCTCAGTCACACCAATTTGGAACAGGATTCCTCATTAAGAACAGTATCCTTCCAGCGGTTCAGAATGTAGAATTCGTGAACGAAAGAATACATTACGATACGTTGTCGATAGTGAAGCACGGTTTTAATAAATGTCCACGCTCAGACCGATGAAGCTTATACTAACGACAAAGATAATTTTCACGATGACCTAGATACGTGGTTTGACCGATTACCGAAGAATAATACAACTTTGTTGGGGGATTTCAACGCAAAGGTTCGTATGGAACAAAGCTTTGGACTCGTACTATAGGCAAATCAAGTCTTCCTACAGGTGAACGTAGAGAAAATAAAACAACATGATAACAAACCGAAACATAGAGGCTGAAGGAAATGAAAACATAACAATTAAAAATGAGATCATAAAGAAAGTAAATAAATGTTAATACATGGGAGCATATATAACAAACAAGAACGAGGTCACGGAAGAAATAAAAAGTCGATTAGGAAACTCCTAATCTTGCGTATAATATAAAAAGTTAAAATTGAAAATATACAGAACGGTTATTCTATCGGTAATACTTTACGGTTGAAGTACGACACTAGCAGATAAAAATAAATTACGCATGTTTGAAAATAAGGTTTTAAGATAGATCTATGGGCTGAAATGGGACGAGATAACCGGAGAATGGAGAAGACTAAATGTGAAGAACTCCACAGAATGTATGAATTTGAATTAGGTTTTAAGGCCTTTAGGGAACTTTAGCTCAGGACGGATGGATAATGATGGGATGAATTGGTAGAATGAAGAAAGTAAGAGGAAACGGGAGGACCCTGAGAAAACCCACGCACACGGTGTTTGTCTACCACAAAGCCCACATGACATGAACTGATATTAAACCAACGACCCTTAGTATCAGAGGTGAGTGCTGAACCAATTGAGCCAGCGCGGCCCGCAGGCCATGTAGCTCGGATGGGGACAAAAGGAAGATTGAACTCAATCATGGGTGGGAAACCGGATAGAAAAAGTCTGCTGGGAAGACCGAGGTGTTGCGATGACAATATTAGAAGGGATTTTCGCTTGTTCATCTCGAAGGTAGATGTTCAAGATGAACACTGGTTTGATCTTGCCCAGGATAGAATCTAATGGCAGGTTTGTTACTGCAGCGATGAGCTTATGAGTTCCGTAAACCATAGAGTTAAAAGTTAGTTTCTCGTAAAGTATGACGTAATTCGGAAGACCATAATGTGTTTCATCATAGCTCACGCATTCAAATTTCTCATCTAAAACAAACACCTTAATGCATTTGATATATTCTTGAGCATTATCGGAGCCACCTTCCAAGAAACTATTGTCACTCGTGATTCGTCTGTTATTTTAAAATATATCTTTTAAATGGGGGTTGAGTACTCAGTCCTCCTAACATGATGATGGATCAGGGTACCTACTGAATTCAAAGAAGCTAACTTCATGACTTTTGCGTGCTACAAAGAGATGAGGAATTGTTGACAGCCCGAGATGATGACACCTGAGCTCTCAAGATATGAGTCCTCTGGGTAACTATATTTCTTAACATCTGCTCTAACGCTAGAAGTTTTTTTTTTTTTTTTTTTTTTTTTTTTTTTTTTTTTTTTTTTTTGCACGTTTGGGAAAATGGCAAACGCACCATTAAAAATTGTTAAAAATTACGAGGTTAACCCGGTTGAAATCATGACCTAAAACTTAATTTCATTACTTTTTCAGGGCCAATTTCGTTACTTTAAAAAAAAAAAAACTTTTATGACCTGTAAGTACCTTGTGGATACAAGTATTTAATTTTATTTCCAAGAAGAAAAAAAGCAACTATTGATAAATAAAATACCAATGCTAAACAGTGGAAGCTCATTTATTCAACTGGCCACTACTAAACAATGGAAGTTTCACTTACCTATTTGCCGACAGAGATCACAGGGTGTTGCCTTTTTCTTTTTCAATTTTCCTCTCATAACAGTAATGTTAGGATCGTGGAGAGTCAAAGCTAAAATTATTAGATCTGAGTCACCTCCATACAAACAACTCTTACTGTTAGGATCGTATTCAGGCTGTGCTATAAAAGAAAAGGATTCGAAATAGTTAGGAAAACAGAAATAACTCTAATACATAGTAATAAAGATAGAATCAAACGAAATGATCTCATACGAGGCATAAATATTCATACCACAGCATATCTAGGCACGACATTTCTCTGTAATTTAAGATTTCAAAATGTAGTTAAACATATGACTTAATGCAAGTCATTTAATTATTAATTAATATTAACAATGAACTGATAGAGGATTACCATTTTAATAAAGAATTTTTTAACGAACTAGAAATTATACAAATTTATGGTAGATAGTTGTTTTGATTATGGTGGGCCTAACTCATTTTTCTACATTTGTTATAGCTGTGCTGTCCGTTTTAAGTCCCTTGCTAAAGAAGCTATTGTTAAGGGAACCTAATAATCCCGCTCATTCTGTCCGTCCGTCTCCAGAAATTAAATCTGAGGAGTACAGTGTGTAGAGAGGTAAACGTGTTGGCTAGACTAGCTCAGAGCCACCATAACCGTCATGATTGGTGCAGTGGATCAGTGTTGCCACCCCATTATTTTTTTTAAAATCAATTGTTCAAAATGCTTCCATTCCGTTATACTTATCAGCACCAAAATTGCCATAAACATTGTTAGATACCAAAGAAAAATTATGTTGGCGTCACTGAATTATGTTTCTATTATGTTGAATAATATTTAGCGAAGTTTAGTGCTGCTACGTCTAACGTAGTGAAAGCAATTTGAAAAATTGAATTGTACAGAAAACAGATTGGCAATGTTTTGTGTCAATTTTAGTGCTGATAGCTGTAACAAAATGGATTTTTTTTTTTTAAGAACACATTTATCAAAATATAAAAATGTGTTTTACACAAGATCCGTTTTTACAAATACCAGGTGGTATAGATATTTATGTAATGTTAATTTATTTTTATGCTTTTGTAGACAAGGAAAAAATACATATCGTAAAAAAAGGTTGGTTGGATGAACAATAAGTTACGAAAAACTATGAAATCGTTAAATGGCTATGACCGCACTGTAAAATGGTTCATCTGATCATTTAAATCCATTTTCCTTCTCTCCATTACCAGGTTCCTCATGTTCTGACTGTACCTACTCTGATCTCATACCGTGAGATATTCACTCTCAACAGAAAATAAACCGTCTATTTCCGGATGGTCAATATAGCTGAGGTCATCTGACTACACGCTAACGATATACTCTGACTGGCAACAAAAACAACGATAAAAAATAGGCGACCAGGAACTAATACGAAAAATTGTTCCATACACTACGAAGCCCGATATGTCATACCACACGCTCACTTGATGAGCAGTTAACGTCAGTAGTTAGCATCTAAACATGGCTATAGGGAAGGTTGGTCATGAAAAGAGAAATGAGAGGTAGGTCTACACGAACGAACAAAACACAAAATCAATCAGTAACTGAGGGGTGCATTTTTTAAAAAAAATGTACGAGCGGTATCACATACCACACTTCGGTAATTGTGGTCGCATGTGACAATGACAATAAAATTTTCAACAAAGTACCAACCTCTTTGCCTTCTACCCGGTACACTGGCATCACACACACACACACACGCTGATGGCCCGAAGGCCAGTAATACTCACCCCGGTTTCGTATCTTTGATTGGAATCACAAGTCAGGGGACCGTGTATGCCAGAGCCATCTTACGGACTTCCCTGAATTGTGAAACAGGTTTGTTCCCATTTCCGTTGCCGAGAGCATCGGCAATAAAATTACAAAATTTATCTTAAAGAGTACAATATAGGGAACGCTTATTTGGCTTTGTACCGATCAAACTATGCAAGCCTCAATTGCAGTGTTCTCATTAACCTATTAAATCCAGTATCATAATTATTTAAGCGTTGTACAATCATAAAAGACAATGTTTATAGTATACACATTTCCCACCATAAAGAACATACTACAAAATATTATACTAAAAAAAATCCCAATTTAGAACGCGTTTGTTCATTCAATTTCTTATGTTGCCCAATATTAAGTCCCTATATAATAATTACCATAATCTAGTACACTATTCCAATTAAGGTTAAAAACAAAATTACCAAGATGTAACATTTGTACCGGATCTAATTTAACACTTACCATATAGAATAAAAGAATCTAGTCTGCGTGAATAACCAAAGTAAAAAGAAAATAATTTAAGTATAATAGTATAGGAATTTTATCCATGATAACCCTAATTTAATTAACCCGTCATTTAATTCAACTATACTTAGTAAAAAAATGTCTAGCTAAAGCGATTTAGTATGTTTATCCACCAATAAAATGTCAAATATATTAAGCCAGAAGACACTCCCTATCTCACCAGAAACAAAGATGCCTAAAGACCACCAAAAAAAAATCATCGCCCAATTGCTAAATTAGGTTATAAACTCTCAACTATTGCATGTGATAATCAAAATAAAATTTAAAAAATAAAAAAAGAGTACCAACCTCTCTGAATTCGAATATAATCTATTATCTTTTGTTCTCCCTCCCCAGGGACAGTAGCATCAGACAAGATTACCTTAATATTCTTCCAACCAGGATCACTATTCAGTCTATCGTGGATAAAGTAATGAAGACATGTTGATAGTCTGGACATGAACGGGGTACCCTGGAAACAGAAGAAACACACATACACTTAAAAACTCAAATCGATTTTCTGAATTAATTACATGGATAGTTCATTATAATTAAGTCGTAAATAACAACTAAGAGTCTAAAGAGGATTTTCGTTACTTTATTTATTTACAATTAAACAGTATATCTTTACGAACATTTAAAAAGAGAGAGAGAGAGAGAGACAGAAGTGGAAGAAGAGAGACAAACACGAAAAGAAAAAACAAAGAAAGGAACAGATTGAGTGGGTAAGAGTATTCAGACAAACACGAAAATATTTAATTGACCTTGTACACTAAAATCTCGTTTATCAGGATCGATTTTCGGAAAAGAAAGAGTAATTAATGTTTTGTCAGTTTCAAAATACCTGTACCTAGATACATGGTACAAGTGAGCGTGCCTAATTAATTCTCCGCGCTGTAAATGTGTAGTGTTGTATTTTTTTTTTCCTCAATTTATTAAAATCATTTTTGTCTTTTGTCAAATAAAACCCTATTGTTCCTGTATTTGCAGGCGATTGATTATAACATGAAAAATATCGTACACCTAGTTTATGTGGAGTTTCATTTATCCGGAGCGGAACCTACGGTACCAAGTGAGGTGGGATGATCAGTCCCTCACTCGACCGCCTTTACAAGGTACCTAAGACTACCAAGGACATTCTGGTACTCAATTTGATAGGAGGCTGAGTGCTCATCAGAGCTCCATGCATGGGAATACTGCGACAAAAGTCTCCTTATCCTGGTCGGGATTTGAACGCGAACCACCAGATTCGTAGTCAGACGCGCTACCGCCTTTGCCACGGCGACTCCTGAAATATTCCTAAACATTGCATTTAGCCATGAATCACTGAATTATGAATTTGATTTTATTTAATTTTATTCTGTTTTTATTAAAATGAAAGCCATAAATAGTGTCGTACCAAACAAAATCCTAAAAAGAGATTTTGTACTATTGGAGAAAAAATCTAACAAGTTTTTAAGGTATGTCAGAAAAATCTGGTCTTACTATATGTACAATCGCAATTTGGCAGTACTTGATACGTTCTTTAACCACCATTTTGAAACCATTCTTGCAACATAAGAGTCAATTCAAACTTGTGGTCAATGACAACACTGAACAGAATAAACTGGCAGACTTTTACGCAAATACATTAAACCTTCGATTTTTCAGCGCGCAATAAATCTTTCAAATACTTATTGTGAAACACTAAGGAAATGGACATATCATCTTCTGCCATACTACTACAATATTAAAAGTTTTTTTTTTTTAATGTATTCTTTATTAATATATTAGGAATATTCCTTCATTATGCCAAGCTTTATATTCGTTGGGGATATTAGTGGCATATTACCAATGTTCCAGGAATATAAGCCGAAAGTTTTGAATTCCAAAGAATATTCCTGCAATATACTCTTAGTAGAAAATCGTAGCCGGATTACGAACACGATGCCTTCCAAATTTAAAGCCTATATGGTGTACATATACGTTTTCAAATTTCATGTTAGGTAAATAGCACCTTAATGACAGTTAGATCACACGAATGGAAAACTTTATTTACCTTATTACCTCGCAGTAAAACTTCAAGCAATAATCTTTAAACAATTAAAATATTGATATTGTGACATATTTCATTCTTATCGTTTCAGAAGCGTGATATATATGAAAACGTGACAATCGAACTAATTTGCTCACATAGACCTAATATATCCCTTTGAAAGAGAATAATGTGTGGAGTGTGGACACACGTCACCATTCATTCAATAGCCATAAATATTGTTTTGTAACTTTCTGTTTGAAGGTATAAGCATAATGTATAGTCAGGGGCAAAACTTTGTACTTTTTTTCTGAATATATTTTCGAATGGATCGAGGAATTTGAAATACAATTTTCTGTAACTTATCTAAAGTCACACCACTCTCTTTAAGTTCCAGACAACCGTACCCAAATCCAGGGGTGCCCATCCCCCCCAAAGCTGATGATGCATTCCCCCCCCCCCCCCAACAAAAAACCAACAATCTTTGCGCCCCTTAAGACTATTACTTAGAACTTAAATTTGATACAATGTCCAACCGGCGGATTTTGGGGACATGGAATACCTCCCAGGTGAACAGGTTCCAGGACCTGCTGCGTAAAATTTTTGAAAATGAGGTTCTCAAAATGGTGTTTTAATGCTACTCAGACTCTAAAATCATAAGCAAAGTATTATGCTTATTTAGGGGAACTTTTTAAAAATTTTAGTACAATACTACAAGATAGAAAAATTATTTTGAACGAAAACGTTCATAAATAAGTTTTTTATGTTGAAAAAAAAAAAAAAAAAAAACACAGAGCTGGATCCTGGGTCTATCAAAGAATGTCGAATTACTACAGTAACTATTAAGATACCTTAGCACAGCACACCTTATAGCTATTATGTACCTGTGAAATGAGTAAATACTAGGGATATCTAAATAAAATATTTTAAGTTTAGCTCCGCCGCCCCCCTCCCCCCCCAAAAAAACAACAAACCTTTCCTTCCATACAGCTACTTACCCGGCATTTAATTCATAAAGTACTCAAGCGGGGAGACCACGGGAAATTTTTGAAAATTAGATGCTCAAAAAGGGTTTCAATGCTACTTTGACATTAAGATCGCCAGTTCGACACTAAACTAGAATCCCCCTTCCAAGGATGATGGTACAAATCTCCCTTAAAACCAAACAACCTTTCCTTTCATACAGCTACTTGCACGGTACTTCATTCATCGAATATCCAAGGAAGTGCCAATCCAAAATTTGAAGTGCCAATTCAAAGTGCAAGTGGGCCAAAAAAAAAAGAAAATTGTCAAAAATTGGAAAATTTTACTGCCATAATATAAATTTAGTTGGCTACATTGGCCGAGTGCCAGGTGGAGTAGGGATGGTCATGATAGTTCTATTTTCCGTAACAGTTATAACAGCAGGTGTTACGTACAAATAGGTGCTAAAACTGATACTTCAAATAGCAGTTCTAAAATAACTATCTATAACTTGGAGTACTTTATTCCCAACTGTAATAATGCAATATAAAAGCGCAATTTTAGATTAACTTACTAACGTGGTGCCTGTTGTGTCTACAGTATTAGATGTTACACAAGTTTCCAGGTGCGTAAATCGTGTCAGAGTAAGAGTGATAAGACTATTCCTCATGAGTATATTCCTGCTCATGGGGTTGCTAGGACATGTTAGAGCAGGGATTCCACCAGAAGTTTCAGTTTGGGGGGTGTAAAGTAAATATTGGGAGGATGTAAGTGAAGTTTTGAACGGTTTTTTTTTTCTTTATCGATTTTTGACCGCAAAAAAATTATAAAGTGTTCGGAATCACTGTTTTAGAGTACTTCATAATTTTCGAAATCTATTTTATGCAATTCTCGCAGATTGAATCAACTAGTGGTTACGGAACATTACATATCAAGATACATTTCAATGAGGGGAGTATGAAAGGGGTTGAAAGACCCTGAAATTCAGTTTGATGCAGAATTAGTATAATTTAAGCCGTCATTATATGTAGTGTGTCCTTGAAATAACGGTGACCCCCGGGTAGCCAAGAGCTTAGCGCGCTGGCCTTTATTGTGCGTGGTCACGGTTTCAATTCACGCCGGCTGGATTGTAATGAACGGAGCCTACTTTACCACAAACTGTAGGTTCCGTCCTTAGAAGCTCACCAGCTCGTTTAGGACGTTAATAAGAATTCATACAATGAAATAAGGGGGAAACGTCGGGAGGTGATTATTCACACCAAAACAAAAAGAATTTCCTTTGAAGAAATTTCATATCATGTATTTTGGAGCTACAAGCGCTCAAAGTTAAAGCAGCCTCATCATCAGTGATAATGACGCAAGCCGTGTTGGCTTAGTAAACCACAATCAAAGTTCCTACTCAAGTTGAAGGGGTTCCGAATAGTCAGGTATTGTAACGCAAGAATTTCATTGTCAAGGAATTAATGCCATTTAATAGGGTAATCATGGAAATCCCCTTTAAACTGCATAATCATAGATATAGTGAGTAGCCCCTGGGTACAACTTTGATTTTCATTTGCTAAGCCGACGTTATTGGCTGTCGAGATATGACATTATTTATGCATTTCTAATGAAAGGAAAATAACAACAACAAAAATAGGTGCACTTCAAGAATTTAGCGCAAAAGAAGAGAATAAATACAATATTAGGACCGCTGCAGAATACATTTCTCGTCCCAGACATTTTTCTCTCGACTCGTTTCTGCATTGTCCAGTCTCCCGTAGCAAGCGCGGTCGTTTCTCTCCACCAAGTACCAAACCTGATTCACTCCATCGTTTCTCTCTCTCCCAGTGTAGCAAACCTGATTCATATTATGGCAGCAAAATTTTCTGAGTTTTAACATATTTTTTTTTTTTCCACTTGCACTTTGAATTGGCAGCGCAAATTTTGTGTGGAGTGTTATTTTTTGGTGAAAACGACACGTACAAAGAATTTGAGGGTACGTTTCGGCATGACAATGTTGACGGTCTCCTTGTGAGACACTTAATCGATGGAAGATACGTACCAATATGGTAGATGTGATAAATATCGTTAAAGAGAAAAGGACTTACTGGAGTAATGGAAGTGCTGTCGAAATTCGCTACTTCGGGAATAAACTTTCCTTTTGCGACAAGTTCCTTTCTCTTCTTCTCTATTGCGTCATTCATCTCCTTAGTCTCTCTTGATGTTCGATATCGACGAACCCTTTGCTGATTTAATTTTGCTCTAGGGGCCTTCGAAAAAAAAAGAACATTTATTTAATTAAAATAGGGTATTAAAGAGGGGGGAAAACTTAAAGGAAGGACAGGAATGTTGAAAAAGCACCAAAAAAAAAAAGCGAGAAGGTTGTAAATAACATCGCAAGTATTTATAATCAAGTATCAACCATCAAATTAACGAATCTACTACATGAATGAGCAGGTTTCAACATTCACTTGTAACGCTATATCTTGCATATCGATGACTTCAAAACTTTAAAAGTGTGCATTGATTTATGACCTAAACATGATTGATGAGGAAGAAGATTCTTCTTGATAAAATGTTAAGCCACGCATAGTTTAGTGAACGATTCATTACTAATTTCGGATGTTACGTCATGCATCTTTTATTTTATACTATACAGAACTTTGGTACATATGTGAAGAACCTATTTATTTCAAGAATACGGAGGCGTTGCCCAAAAGTAGTGATTATTTAGAGATAATTTTGTAAAGGAATCGATTGAAATAACAATGCATGAACACACATTCAACAGAGACGACAGTTATAAATTAAATCAGATTTGGAAAAGAACAATCACAAATTTCAATTTCACTTCATAATTCCTTTCAGGATGTCTACAGATAAGTCGATGAAACACTTGTACGACAAAATAAAAGATTGATGACGTTAAACCTCAAAAGAATAATCTTTCATTATGAACAATCGTCACGAAAGCTTACAATGTTATTTACAAACACATGCTTCATTTCACAAGCAAAATAAACAAATTTTCACCCTCATGCTTTATTTTACAACACAATGAAGTCCCGTCTTCTCATAACCGCAATGTAACCGGTGATCGGAAAGCAGGAATAGATTGGTGATATGATGACTTGGCGAAGTACTTGATGTCGGCGTAATAACAAAGCCATTGAGTGTAAATATTGTAATGATATTAAAGAAAGTGCTGTTGGACACTAATTTGGGAGTAAGATCTTGTGATCCCACCGCTTTCAAGAAAGTTTTAGATTATTACACTTTCAGAACATCTGAAAAATAGAGATTACTTTTACAAGACGGTTTAAATGTTGAAAATAAAACTGATATTTTTAATTCATTGTTTTCTTTTTCTTTTCTTTTCTTTTTTTTTTTAAGTCGGGGAGCAAATATTATTTGATGAACAACACATGATAATAGTGTTCCGAACTTTCAGGAGTGATTTCATCGAAGATACAAAGATAAAATGACCATAAAATTAATTTTATCTTTAATGAAATCATCCCTGAAAATCCGGAACGCTATTGTCATGTGTTGTTTGTCGTCTGTTTCCCCTCCTAGATTTAATCAACAGTTAAACATAATAAAGAATTGAAGGTAAGATCTTTTTTTTTTACTGTTAATTTTTAATTTTTCTTAATAAAACTATATTATGACTACTAATGGAATTTCGTCTAAAAACGCGAAAAGTTTAAACTAAATCGGTGCATATAGTCAGAAGTTATGTCCGGATAGTTTTTAAAAGAAACAACGAAAACAAATAAAGCATGAATTTGAGAACCTTACTTTCTTAAAAGCAGTTCATTAAAGAGTTCTTTATATTAGAGACGGAGTACATATTTGTAATATGTGAACACAATAAAAGGGAATATATTCGTATATATATATATATATATATGTCCTAGTTGTTTAGAATCAATTAGAAATTATTCTTAACCATTTTAATATTTCACAAACATAAAAGCTCTTACCACTCCGTCTAGCGCCATATACAACAAGCTTCGAGGTCTCACTACTCGGAAAACCCTGTCAATGTACTTAAATATCTCGCACATCATGTCATCTTCAGTTACTGGACACTTTCTGCAAGTAACAAAATACATCGATTGTTATTTAAATTTTAATAAAATATTTGTGAAGCTATCATAGAACCTACATACATATCTAATCCGGAAGCCTGGCCATAGTATTGAAAAAAAAAAAATCCTTTTATACTTGAGCGGGGAAATTAGTGACATATATATTTAAATGCGATTGAGCTAAGTAATAGTAAACACTTTTAATAATATTAGATAGCATTATTCTACTACACCAACAACGGGAGAAATCTTACTAACTACTTGTTGAATATGTTCATTCCACTTCAAATATTCATTTAGAATTAGTCCTAAATATTTAGCGGAAGTCATCCTTTGAATTTCTATGTCACTAGCTTTAATTTTTTATAGCTTTGAAAATAGTTTATGAGAAAGGGGGGTTATATACATTTTAATTTTCTTGGAGTTTGATTTTTTTGCGTCACTTGTTCAAAGTATGCATGCAATAGAAGGACGAATTTTACTACGTATCATACTAGTAATTTTTCATACTCCTTCTACGAAGACTGAACGTAGCTTGTGGATCTGGTCAAAACATACATTTGACATAATTTACTTGTTATTACCGTTGGACTTTTTGATCGTTGACGACGGTCAAGATCAGTGCTCCCAATCTAGAGCTTTTCAATGTTGCAAATGCAATAAGTTTGTGGTGAAGGGATATTGCTGAGACATATTGGGAAACCAAAATTTAAGGATAACTACTACTACTATTAGTATGTTTTGAACACTAAAAAAGTGAATGAACTACCAATATTTGAAAGCACATTGAAGCCTAATTTGAATTTGAATTTTCTGGCTTTGTCGTACCACGAATATTCTCAATAATAAATTTAACTTATTTAGTATTTCCTTAAGCGGTCACTTTGTTACGACCAATACTGGGTTAAAAATTATTACAAATATTGCTGACATTTGAAATTTGTTTCAATTGATCATGATTTAAATTTATAGCTACATTTTTAAATTTAAAGAGGACGCTGATATGATTCCTGTTTTAATTAGCATTTTGTAAGCATTAATTGATAAGATCTGCTACTGATTTGCTTAACATATCCATCATTTAAGTTTTCCTTTCGCAACCTTAGTAAAATAATAATAAAAAAAAAATGATAGCGAGCATTCACTTTTGGCAACCCAAGCCAGAGGCGAAGGTGCCATTTGGCGACAAACAAAGGCTTCCAAATTTCTAATACACGCACCCCCTCTCTGAATCCGCCACTGTCCTATAGCTCTTCATGGTAGCTGGATTACAGAAATTTTCCTCAAACTCAGGTAACACATTATACAGTAGTGACTCTCAAAGAACCTTAGACCAGGATGCTCTTAACCCTCGGAGGACCAAGTTTCAGCGGGTTTCACCGTAGACCAAGAAGGAGGGGAGGGGGGTTAAAATGTCCACTGTAATATTGTATTCTAGCAAGGTGTTATTGGTGTGAAAATTAGTTTTATTAACAAATATAGCTTTATATATATATATATATAATCTGTAGTGTACTCGACTTCAGTGCGAGCGGTTCTGAGTTTGATTTCCGGTGGGGGCTCAAAATTTTGGTGTTGACTTAGCATCATGAGGACAATTGGAGAGCTGGTGTGAATAAAGGACAGTGGCGATCACAGTTGAGAACATCAGCTCTCCTCTCCCAACAAGTCTGGTCAGCGTGGGAGCAGTAGAGCAACTCCTTCCTTCGGGAGAGGACTCATCCAGTAGTGGATTGAAAATGACTGTGAATTTTTATTATTATATATAATCTATACTGATATATATCTGCTTATATACTTACAAATATATACGCTTATTTGTATGTAAATACTACAGGCAATGGACTTGGTTTCATTACACCGATTTTGAAAAGTGTAACTGGTTCTGTCAAGTCAACTGTGTGTGTGGTAGTCAACCTGAATCGTCATTGTTGAGCTAACAATTGTATTTTTATTCTCTTACTATGCTTTCCGCAGATAAATTCGCTGTATTTAGCACACGCGATAGTACACGTTGTTCACAACAGATAAATCTGTTTTAAAATGAGTGTCTTCCTTCCACAGCTAGTAGTAAAGCTGTAGACAGTCATTTGTCAACGATATATCTTCACAGTTGTCAGTTAAAGGTTGTACAGAAACAAAAGTTTCTAAAAATTCCAGTCCGTAATTGGACCAAAGGGGGATTTTTTTGTGTCCACCGTCGGTATTTTCATTTATTATTCAGAAAAAAAAAAGAGAAGGAAAGACTTGTTCCATGGAAAGTATTATTTTAGACACTTATGTACACAAAATAAAAATATGGAGCTCGGGGTTACAAAAATTCAAGATGAAAAACCGAAATTTCAAAAATGTGGACATTTTATAGCCCCCCCCCCCCCACTGGTCCTCCCAGGGTGACACCAGAAAAATAAAAATTCAGACTTCAAGTATCTTTATTCTTGAAAATTCTACCGGGCTTCATAATTATGGTGCCAATGCTTTTCAACCGTTTGATATTCATGGACCTGTAATATAGAGGATGAAAATTGCCAGATCGGGGAGAAAAAAAGGCACTTTAAGATGCCAAAAATGCATCTCGTGAACACTTTTAATTATGTTCTGCGCGATGCCCATCTATAAAGAGTCCAAAAAAGGCATATGACTCCCGCTATATAAATTTATATAGGATAAAATAAAATTTATTGTATGAGCAGTAACAGCACTATGGATTACACCAGTCACGATATATATATATATATATAAGATGGTAAAATAAGGTAGAAAAAAAGGTTAGATTTCAGAATTAAAAAATAGGCGTACTGGACTACAGAAACACAATAAAAATGCGGCAACGTTACGGCGAAGGCATGTTCACATAAAACGATAGGAGACGAACACAGAAGACTGGTGCTAGGGAGCGGCCATGTTGCTAGATAACAGAGTGGCCAAGTTATAAAGGCTGGGAAATAACTGAAGAGGCCGGAGAAAATACCGAAAAGAGGAGGAAGTGTAGACTAGGAGTTGGTGAGAAGCTTCCTAAAGGAATATGAGGATAAAGAATCAGTGGGACCAGGTTCATGGTTGGAGGAGAGGATAGAGATGTATGTCTGCTCCTATTTCTTCCTAACTGTGGGAGGTGAATCAGGAAACAGAATTTTCAGGATGCTGACACGGAAGGTTTCATCAAAGGTGTGGCCGTGATGTGAAGTATGTTCAGGTATGGGGGGGGGATGAGGAAGAGAGAGAAAGATATATATATATATATATATATATATATATATAGAGAGAGAGAGAGAGAGAGAGAGAGAGAGAGAGTCCATAAAATCTGTTCCCAACCCTGTATCTCTGAAACGAGGGGAAATACTAGAAAATGCTGAAACATGTATTCCATTATTTTAAGGGAAAAACATAGTTGAAAAAAGAGGGGATGTATGTGATGTGGACGAACTCAAAAATTTTAAATGCAAGGGGGTCAAGTAATATATTGTTTGAAAGGTCTTGATGAAAGAAAGCTTTGGAACCATCTCCTGGATCGAAATGTTGCCCCTATTCAAAATAATGGGGGATCAAGTATGGAAAATGAAAACTTGAGCTCAAGCTAAAAGTTGAACTGAACATTACAAAGTAGCAAGACACTTTTCTAGCAAAGTTATTCAACTTTGGCTCAGGCCGGATGGATGATGATGAGATGAATTGGTGGAATGAAGAAAGTGGAAGGAAACGAGAGAACACCGAGAAAACCAACACACACGGTCTTCGTCACTCACAGGGGTCTCCAAACTACGGCCCGTGAGTTGGTTCACCAATTTGCCCTGTCATGCCCGGTATCCGGCCCGCCATAGTTTATTTTGATTACACTGTAAAATTTAAATAAATAAAGTTACATACATATTACGGTTTGTTTTGCCGTTTCTAACGTGAACAAACCTAACTTGAAAATAAGGTGTGCAAGTCAATGTGTGCACATGTGAGGACCCTCCCATCAACATGACAAACATAATGAAATGGCGTATCCATTTAAATTCTAAAATAGTATATGCTCATATAGAGAACAAAATGATGGAATCTCATTGCAACCTTTTATACAATGAATAGTATGTTCAAAGGTGACCAATAACCATGAACTAACTTCCTTCGTAGCGGTTTTAACAGCATTCTACGAAATACTTCATATCACTTTAATTTCTTAAACGATGGCGTAAAATTTATGTACACAGAATTGGCGAATTGTATGGGTGTTTCATTTCCGATACTCAAATACATTCTATTTTAATTTCCACATTTCCTTTTCCTCTTTATTTATTTATTTTTTAATGATTTTGTTGATCTCAGTTTCAGCGCAAGGTTCACAACGTTCAGTTGTTTATATACGTCAACACTTAACACTTGAAGTGGTATCGTGTGCATAGCAACATCGGATTTTCGCGATATTCAGGAATGTTAACATTTGCCTAAGACTTATATTAGATGTAAATGTAAGGCAAACAGTTATCCTGTGATCTCAGCATTAACAACCATCGCTCCTTCTGCACTATCAACAAATTGGATGCCCCAGTCTCCTTACACACCGAGTCCCACAACACCAATTTTGATCTATCATTCCTGGTTGCCGCAATACACAGTTTACCTCCTCCGACCAACACCTCAACACGCTGTCTGTGGGAGGGCGCCTTTATTCATGGTTTAAGCACGGGGATAAATCCTGGCCTTAACCTTCAATAACTACCGTTTGCTCTGCATTTTCAACACTTTTCCTTCCACAATTCCATCCCGAGCTTACACGCTGTACAGTTGTCAATTGTTCCAAGCTCCTGAAATTCACGCGATACTTAACATTCAACTGTTCGCCAAACTTGATGCGTCGTCCGCTTCATGTCGCCACTGTAGTCTTAGTCTTTTATTCAATCCGCATGTGTTCGTCTTTTCTTCTACAAGCATGAATACGGTCGTAATACACCGAAATATCGCAAAAAACTTTGTAGAGTTTGTAGCATAGCTCACATATTATTATTTTTTATTATCTTGTAAAATATTAATTATTGTTAATTTAATGATTTAAATAAGATTATTG
This sequence comes from Lepisma saccharinum, assembly GCA_022664845.1. Classification (NCBI taxonomy): domain Eukaryota; kingdom Metazoa; phylum Arthropoda; class Insecta; order Zygentoma; family Lepismatidae; genus Lepisma; species Lepisma saccharinum. Next base: position 38,716 of record JAGDQP010016578.1, read on the forward strand.
TATTATTTCTGGGAAAAGAGTTTGACTTGGTGCTCAGTAGATGGCACCACAGTTGTTGATGAAATAGTGTAATGAACAAATATTAATTGTATTTGTTTTAATGAACTTATTTCTTTATCAAAATGATTTAACATTTAAAATAATATTAATCTTGAAGTTTAACAGCAATTGAATGAATATTTATAATGTTATTAATAATTATATGTATTTAATCGCTGAAAATTATGTTTCCCGTAATGGTATATTGCACCATTGGGTTTTCCTCTGTGGTTAATCGAACCCAAGAATTTAATCCCAATTGGAATTAACTCAAGAATATTTTTTAGAATTTCTCGGTCACTCATTGACTCGTCAATATTTTTGAGTTTAGCAATAAGGCGTAAAGCCTGATGCTCATAACTGTCTACACTGTTTCAGTTAATACGTGACTCCAACAGTTCTTTCTTTTGCTTATCCATGTTTTCTTCACTACAATAATATTTTTTAAATTTCTCACAAAATTCGTAGTAGTTTCTGAAATTACTTCTTTTGTAAAGAAACTACCCTTTGGCAGAGCCATACATGACGTTCTTGACGATATCGATTTTGGTTATTTCAGAAATCTCTAAACATTCAACATAAGCAGTTAGCATTTTAAGGTATTCTTTCGGTTTTCGTCTAGCAATTATTCCATACAATTTAGGTATACCTGAATAGTCTTTAGGTCGTAAAGGCCTTTTAGCAAGCGAGCTCTTATCGCGAAATAGGTCATATAGAACCTTGTTGTGTTCACTTCTTGTTTGAAAATATGGAATAGATTGTAATTCTGGTCTGTAGTTCAATGGCCTATCATGAGCTAAAGCTTCACCAGCTTCACCCGTCACAGAAAATTGAGGTTGGAGATAAATTGTAACATCTCTTCAGGGCTTCTAAATGGACAATATACTTTGCTTAGTTTCAAGGGTTCGCTGGTTATCGATGGAGGAAAATGTGGAACGGAAAGACCAAACCTGCAGGCTATGCACCATACCACAATTTCACCCATCGTAGGTGTCGTGCGTGCTATAGGTACATAGGGGTATTCAAGCACAGGAGGTCTGGTGAACTAATAAACACTAGGAGGACATAAGGGAACTATCTTTTATTTTGTGGCCATGGAGTTCTATTGAACTGCCAGGACTGCGAGAAGCAGTATCATAAACTAACCACAGAGGATATTTTTTCGCGTATTGCTAGTCACCGATGTGGCTAGGGTTACGCCCTCGCTGTGGGAAGAGAAGGAAAGTAAATTGATGGGATCTGCTGGTAAAGATATTTGGTCTAAAGGATGTTAGGGCATTTATTATTATCCTTTATTTATTAAATCTTAAAATCAGGTTGCTATAAGTCTTGCGCTTATACCCATTTCTTGGTTTATAAGGATCAAACGATAATGAGATGGATGATGAAAATGAAGTGCACGTTAAACGACACAACACATGGAACATATATAACTAATGTGGGATTAAATCTTCTGCCTAGGGGCTACTCTAGGCTTTATGAAAGGCAGGTGAGCCCTCCTCCCACATATTGATGATTATAGTGCAATTATGCGTGTGAATGGTGAATGAAAGAATGAGTGATGA
>JAGDQP010016579.1:0-40317 GCA_022664845.1 Lepisma saccharinum
AAAAAAGGTATTTTCCAATTCACTTAGATGTTTTCTCTCGTTCAAGTAGTGTTTCTTCTACATAAGCTATAGTTTTCTGTTACGTCTAATTTTGCTTTTAGTCTCACAGTTTGTGTTAAATTTGATTTTGTTTCTACAGTACTAATCAATACACTGCCACTATACAAAATTACACAGTTCACATAAAATATTATTATAGTTTCATTCATTAGGTTCTACTTTCGATTGCTGGATTTCACGCACATTGTCCAAATGGATGTTTACCTGTTCCGCCAAACAAAGATGAAAGGGAATAAGGTTAATTCTGGTATAACAATGAAACTTATTAAACAGTTCATAAAGCGCGTGAACAGAATCAGGATTCGTTAGTATATGAAGCACATATTCATTGCTCTCAAATTGTACGCAAGTACACACGTCTTTTTCTTCCTCAAACATGTAGTAACACCAGAGACACCTAAGATTGTTTTTAATGTAAAAGTCTTTTAGCATTTCTTCCAAACATTCAAAATCCATAAAGTCGGGCTTACACCAACATAGTTATTCTTTCGTAATCATTTTAGCGTACCGTGATCCCTCCATGGTTTCTCGTGTGTTTACTGCTAGTATTTCTTATAAGTGAACTGTCGCTAACGTCTTCACACAATGCTCACATCTCAATTATACCACACTCTTTAGATCAATAACTCTTCGCACAGAGCTTCCATGGAATATCCAACCATTGCCAGGGTTTAATCCTCGAGGAAAGGAAAAATAAAACTATTGGCAATAGGTCATCATAGCGCAACTTGGATTCACCCAACGGAAACATTTCTAACCCATAGTATTTCATATATATGTAAAACCATAAGTAACGCAAATACTGTTCATGTTATCGACGCCCTCTTCTTTCAAAACGACATATCGATTACCTACAAGGTACATCAGTTCCATCTATGCATGCTTGTTATTATGAAAACCACTAATCCATGTTTGCATCCACCATATTAATCGTCTTTAATCGACATTCCATTTTTCTTCACGCTAGAGTTATTCATTATGCTCAGCAAAAATATCTTTAACAAGTAACACTTTCTAATCTTCAATGGGTTTACGTTCCAATACATTTCTTAGTCCCACTTCAAATATACCAATTGTATAGTCGTTGCAATTATTGTTTCACTTCATACGCATTGTCTAAAGCCTTAAAATTAATAGGATCAAATACATTACACCGCATTCGATCATTGAGCAAATGTTCACGTTCTATTTCATTCCAGCCAAATTCCATACAGGCATGAGCCAATTGATTACCTTCTTGTTGTTCAAATCCACCACAAATTAGCGGAAATCGAACATAATTTGCAGTTTGTATGGCTTCAAATATACAACTTTCCTCAATTATGTTTCGCTCACATGCACAAAATGCTTTTCTTTCACTTTTCTCTTTCCTATTACGACCAATATCCATTTCATCATATTCACTTTTTTGTTCTCCTAATTTAGTAAGAATATTTATGTCTTCCTGCACATCCTCATAACTTTGCATTTCGCACATGACATCTCCACCTTTAACTAGTGTATCCATTTGCACATCATTCACTTTCTAACATTTGATATTGGGCCCATGTCAATTTCCACGTATATTGTTGAACATACGTTCAGGCATCAGGCGTCCGTTGCAGGCTTTGTGTCTGTATTTAAAGACAGGGGGTACATATTAGTAACACTTGTCTTTAATAGGGATGAACTGTCTGGTCTTTCTTCTATATCCATTTCAGGAAATTCACTTTTCACCTCATTTGATTTTGGGGACATACACATTCATGAAAAAGAGGGAGCCTCTTTTCCAAGTTTTATATCTGTATTTACACACAGGGGATACACACTGTTCTCTAAGGGTACCACATTTAAAGAGTTTTTCACAGTTACATCACTTTTCATACGCAAAGAGGGACTCTGCGACCGCTTTTCAATATTTGATAAAGTTTGAGCAAAAAGTCTCACTTCATTCACTACATTTAAAAAGGTGTCACTGGACCAGCTATCTTCTTCTTCCCAGAAATCCATTCTAAATGAACAAAGTTTTCTACCGTCACCAAGACACAACACTGTTCAAAGTACTTAATTTCTTCAATTATATACACGTAATACTACACAATAAAATTCCGATACAGTCTTTTCAATCTTAAACTGCTTCTGTGTTTTCTTTCAAACTATAGACCACCACCAACAAAGATTCTATTCACACTAACTTTAAAACAACACAAACAATCATAAGGCTTATACAACAATGTTTTTGTGCCCAAACACTCTGGTTTTAAAACACTTCTGCGCAACTCACATCTCCAAACCTTTTATTTCCTTCATCTACGTCAGTACTTCTCCCCCCAATTTCTTCCTTAAAGACATCAAGGAAAATAATCATAAATCCAGTCCTTATATCCACAAAAGTGCATGCAATTTCTGCAAGTACTCAATTATTTTTATATATGTACAAAAAAGACTTTGACAATATAATGATATTATTGGAATGCATCTCTAAAAATATTTCATAAATTTCCTTACAAGTACAGTAAAGTTTCCCCGCACAATTTCTCCCTTAGATTCCTTAAAAATGTCAATGAAATTGTGCTAAGCTGTGTTCATATGACTATCATTATAACATGCTATACATGTTAGTGGCAATGCCAATTTCCAATGTTCTATGATGCTTATTATACAATCACGACTAACTTTTAGTACAATATTCACAAACTACTATTACGTACAGTTTCATCAGCACCTAGGTTTGAGTCCCTTTGTTGATCGTCTTTATAGAATTTGTTCACTAATCACAATGTGCTGTCTCATTATCAGTTGTCCAATAAAATGTAAGCAAAGACAAATGTTTTAAAGCAGACTTTTTCAACTCAAATACCATAAATGTTCCATGAATAACGTATTTCTTTAATTCATTCGCGTTGACAGCAATATCCATCCATAGATGTCTTCAATAAATATTTTATCTAGCATAACCAATGGCTACTTTTCAAAACTCTTCTTATTTTTCTTAATATATTACGCATTACGTACCTACATATAACATTTCATCTCTTTAGCTTAAATGGTATGCAAATGGTTTTTAGACGGCCATATTTATTTTAACTTGGCGACTTTTCAAAAAATTCTAATATTTTCGTAATCTACTTGTCAAAATACATCTTTACACTAAATTTCAAGTTTCTATCTTAAACGCTGTGCAAAATGATTTCTTCGTCCGAAGTATTTATTTAAAGATGGCGACTTTTCCAAAAACATTCTTACATTTTCGTAATCTACTCGTCAGAATATATCTATACCAGATATATTTTAAACGGTATGGAAAATGTTATTTTCTTCGGCCATATTTGTTTTAAAAAGGCGGTTTTTTTTTCAAGAAATTTCTTATATGTTTGTAATTCTTTTGTACTGATTAAAATTTTTACCAAGTTTCAAGTTTCCAGTCATAGTAGGTTAGGGTGTGTATCCTTTCAAAAATCAATTTGTCCGCCATATTTATTTAAAGATGGGGACTTTTGTACAATTTTCTAATATGGTTGTAATTATTTTGCAGTAGTAAACGTTTCTACCAAGTTTCAAGTTTCTAGCTCTAGCCGGTTACGCTCTGCATTCTATCAAAACGTCAATTTGTCCACCATACTTGTTTAAAGATGGCGACTTATGAAAACTTTTCTTATACGTTTGCAATTCTTTTGTACTAGCCAACGTTTCTACCAAGTTTCTAGGCCTAGCCGCTTAAGCTTTGCATTTCTTCAAAAAAACAATTCGGTGGCCATATTGCTAAAGATGGCGACTTTGTACAATTTCCTTGTTTGTTTGTAATTCTTTTGTACTAGTCAACGTTTCTACCAAGTTTCAAGTTTCCATTCTTAGTCGTTTACGCTCTGTATTCCTTCAAAAAATCATTTCGGTGGCCATATTTGTTTACATATGCGACTTTTAAAACATTTTCTTATATGTTTCTTATTCCTTTGTACTGATATATGTTTCTAATAAGTTTTGTGTTTCACTTCCTACTCGATTAGGCTGTCTATTCTATCAAAAATGCAATTCGGCCCCCATATTTGTTTTAAAATGGTGACTAACAACAACTTTTCTTATATTTGTTCAATCTAACAATGGCAATATGTTTTCATATAAAATTTCAGTTCTGTAGCTCAAACGATGTACAAAATAAATTTTATGTCGGCCATATTAGTTATAAAATAACGTCTTTTTCAAAACCCATCAACGGTAAAATTAAAATAAGCGTGTTTCCTAGCTTAACAAACCAATAAATAATACATTCACGTTTCGTCATCAGGTTTACGTCCTACATCCAAACTTTCTTCAATTTATACACGGTTTTGGAAGCTTTTCAGTTCCGAGTTTAGTCAAATAACATTTTATTCAGTACAATCACATGTTCTTTTATCTCAGTTTCTGTATATTTTACTCTCAACCTATATTCAACAATTTTGCTCAGGTGCGCTATCTTTCTATAATTTACCAACGCTTTCGGAAGCTTTTCTGCGCAAATTTAGTCAAATTATATTTTAATCAGTACAATAGGTTCTTGTTTTTGTCTCACTTTTTTATATCTCAATACCAAATTATATTCAACACTTGTGCAATTTACCAACGCTTTCGGTAGCTTTCCAGTACTATTTCCGTCAATATCACATTTTATTGAATAAAATATATTCTTGTATTTGTTTCAGTTTCTGTATATCTTACTACCCAGTTATATTCAACATTTGTACAATTTTCCACCGCTTTGGGAAGCTTTTCTGCTCAAATTTAGTTAAATTACATTTTAATCAGTTCAATAGATTTTTGTTTTTCTCTTAATTTCTGTACATGTCATTACCAACTTGCATTTAATGGTTTTCTTCGTGTTCGTTACCTTTCTGTAATTTACCAACGCTTTCGGGAGCTTTTCAGTACAATTTCCGTCAATATTACATTTTTATTTACTCGAATAAGATAATTTTTCTCAGTTTCTGTATATTTTACCCTCAACTTATATTCAACGATTCTGCTCGTGTTTGTTTTCTTTCTGTATTTTATCAACTCTTTCGGGAGCTTTTTAGTACAATTCCCATCAATATCACATTTTATTATTCAAAATCAGTGTTTATACTTCTCACAATCAAACATCATCAAACAACATTACTACCAATAAGAGGTACCTACACTTTTTAATATTCACAAGTACTTAAAGTTTCTTACATTCATGTCTATTGTTATCATCAATAAGCATTCAAGCCTGATATATACAGTACTCTCTTTACCTAATCGCAAATTCACCAAATTTTCATCAGCGAAGAAGACAAATGCGTTGCTGGGTAGTACACTTTTGTGTTCGCAGCGAAGCAAAAGGGTGAGGATATTGATAGATAACAAATTGTCTGCAACGTAGAGGATCGAATTCGTAATACAAAAAACAACACACCAAGGCCAGTGGGTGTGGGACCTAAATCCCCGTAATGCAGGGCTGTTGTAACGCTACTGAGGTTGCAATATAACTGAATTTCTGGACTCACACTTTTTAAGAACTGCTAAAGAGTGCGCTCAGATTTTGATGGCTGAGTGTACATACACTTATTAATATTCACGAGTACTTGAAGTTTGTTACATTCATGTCTATCATTATCATAATTAAGGGTTTATTATTCTGTTCTTTTAATTATTCATTTCCTGTTCTTCAACTTGCAATATAGAAGACTTCTCTTTTTAGCCTCTCAACACTCAGCCATTCAAAATCTGAACGCACTCTTTAGCAGTTGAGGAACAGAAAATGATTATTTAAAAGAAACACAATAATAATAAATGCTTAATTATGATAATGATAGACATGAATGTAACAAACTTCAAGTACTCTTGAATATTAAAAAGTGTATGTACACTCAGTAATCAAAATCTGTGCGCACTCTTTAGCAGTTCTTAGAAAGTGTGAGTCCAGAAATTCAGGTAAATGGCAACCTAGCAACAACATGAGTGACCACTGCGCTGGTTTTAATACAATGAGTGTATTAATGTAGTTTTAGAGTACATATCTTTCTGAAGAAAATAATGTTTGTAAATCTAATCGTGATGTAGTAAAAAATATGTGAATAAAAGTAATTAGAAATATTCGTTGGTTATTATTGGCCATAAAATAAATTATAATACAGCGATGTTACTACATTCGTAATCATTAGCGATGAAGTTTTGCTTATTCCCACTTGGGACGTTAAGTACTATTTTTGAAACTTTTAACAAATTATACAACATGATTTTCATATGTATAGAATCTAACAAAATAGTAGTCAATAGAAGGTTAGCTCATAAATGCACTTAACTGAAACAAAAATCAGTTTTATATAACTTTTACTTTGCTTTTATTTCAGTAAGAGTTTAGCTTGAAAGCTGTATATTTGATATCTTCGTGGCCGTGCGCGCTGCGTCGCATTAGCTTTTCCCCTTTTTCGTCCATAAAGCTGGCGACGCGAGTTCGAATCCCGAAGTTTGCTCTGCTTTTCTCACAAAGCTCCGTCATCTATGTTCGTAATGCATTGACCTATTAGTTTGATTCCTGTCAAATGCAATGAAATCTGTCAACGATTTTTATGCCTTTAATAAGGCTTACCAATTTCAAGGTTTAGTCTAAAAATTATACCAAAAGTTTTAATAGTCATATCAAAATGTTTAGAAAGGAGCAGATTAATCCATGTCATATTCGCTGATGTCAAACTTGAGGTCAGTAACTCACTATCTGCTTTACTGTAATTTAACCACTTACATTAATTCTTAAAATGCAGAAGGCTAATCAAATGAAAAGGGGCTGCCAATTTTAATCACCAAATTAGAAACGGCTGGATAAATCGAGATCGCTGAACCCAAATTTGAAGTCAGTTTCTCTGTACCTATTTTCGTTTATGCGTTAGCCTCCATTGCAGATGGAGGAATCAAAACTAAGAAGTCCAGTATTTTAAGTAGCTAACAGAGAAAACATACCAGGTGGACAGGAGAAATTAACGGAGCTTTCTTGTTCCTGCTAGATCTAAATCCACATTGTTCTCACCTAAGGAATATCACTGGTTTCTTGATTTTGGTCAATTATACTATTTTAGAATTGCATTTCTTTAAGTAAACTTATAGCAATCCTCATTGCATGGACAAAGAAACAATTTCTGAGTAGCAGAATAATGGTTCCAAAATACGAGCTGCATTCATCCTACTTTCCAAGATAAGTTGGAGTTTTATAAATGAGGTTGGTGCATATTATTCCCCCAAATGCTTCTAAACAAATGAATAAAATATTTTACGATTTTTAAAGGAAATTATATTGGCATATGTCAGGGTTTCTAAACGTAGAGGTCGCGAACCCCAGAGAGGTCGTGAGTTGTGTGTAAGGGGGTAGCAAGAGAAGGTTAAAAAAATAATTTAGGTAGAGTTTGTAGGTGAAAACTAATAAATTTCGAAGACGATATTTTATTTTGCTAATTGTTTTTATAATTAGGACCTACTGAAATAATGTAATTTGTTGAATAGTTTTGAATAATGTAATTAGGATGTTTATGATGAAATACAGTAGATCAACGGTCATGTTTTGAAATGGCATATTTCTATGAGTCTCTGGATGAATTTTTTTTAGAAACGCTGGCGTATGTGAAAAGCGAGCCTATGATACTCAGTGTAGAAAGTGCACCTAGCTAATCAAGTTAATAACCACGCCAGCAATCTGTTGTTATCCAACGACACATCACATCAGCTATTGATTGTTTGCTTACACACTCATTTCGCTTATTTGTGTTTCCCCCTCTTTCTGAATATGATTATATACTATGATATTACGATTGATTAAATCATTACATAGTTGCAATAAACAGAAAAATTGACATCTATTTGCAAAGTAGTTCTGTAAACGATTCATGTAACTGCCAAAGGAGGTTGAAATTGAGCATAAAAATGTTGTGTGTGTGTTTAATATATATGATATGTCCATCGTGAGGACAATTGGGGAGCTGCTGTGAATAAAAGACAGTAGCGAACACAGTGAGAGCATCGGCTCTCCTCTACTAACCCGTGTGGTCTGTTTTGTACAGGTATTTATCTGTTGATGAATGGCTTATTCCTAACACGTTTCTTACAGAGAAAACATTTAATTTCCTAATTTATGCTTTTGAAAGAGACTGCATATTTTATCATTGACTGAGTGTACTTTAGGACTTGGTTTCCATAGTTTAGATTGGTGTTCCGAGTGTCTCCCACAAACTCTCGTGTCTTCAGGGTCCAATAGTTCCACGACCTTGTTGCTTGGTTTCTCAATAGATATATAGGGTCCCTTATACAAGTCGCATATCTTCTTTATCTTTCCTGCAGCTGCTTCACTAATATGGTGGTTTTCAGGAAGACAAGGTCACCGGGATGCTCATGTCCCTCACTGTTTCTTGTTCTCTCTTACCTTGCCTTGCACTTGGTATACGCATCATTCCTCTTCATGCCTACCATTTATAATTTTTGTTCCCAACTTTCCTCTCGGAGAACTCCCTGTACCAGTCCCAGGCTTTTACGAATAGGGATAGGATCTGAAACGTTCAAATTAGCCTCTATCAGTGTCATTTGAAGTTTCTCTGAAATAGTGTAATTTAACAACAGTATCTCGTCCTGAAGATGCTTAATCCAACTCCGATGATTACCCTGGCAGAAAAGACGCCAGAGAGGATTAATTTCTCGATGCAGTCTCTTCACAGAATTTGACTGTGAAGGGTATGGCGATGTCTAGTAAACCTTGATCCCTCTGCCCTCTAGTACGCTCTTAATCTTCCATGAAGTGAAAAAGGCCCATTGTCACATAAGACCGCCCTGAGTAGCCCAAGGTGTATAAAATATTCGTTTAAACATCTGAGGACTGCGTTAGTATTGGCTCTCTGCACTGGATATGCCACTAGATATCGGGTGAACGTGTCTACACATGTACAAATATGGGTGTATACACCTTTAGCAGTTGGGAGACTATATACTAGGTCGACAGAAACAATGTCTCGAGGTCCTATAGTTTCGACTGATTCCAGCCGCTTTGACATCAGACGCGGATCTGTCTTATGCTACATGCATGCAACGCAGTCTTTAATGTATTGCCTAAAATCGGTATATATTTTTTGCCAGACGAAGTTCGTGGCATGCGTCTTTGCTTCCCCAAAATGTCCTCGTTCGTCAGGGTGGGCTTTCAATTCTTGATTGACCAACCCTTTTGGTACCATTATTCTCCATTTATCCGAGTAGTGATAGTCTCTTCTTAAAAGAACACTTGGTCGACCTTGAAATATTGGTTAACGTTGCGACTTCGAGGTTTTCCTCTTCAATGAATGCTTTCAGGTATTTCGACAACCCCTCATCCTCACGCTGATGCTCGGCCCAATCTTGAGTGCAATACTCGCCAATTCCTTTGGGATCATCGCAAAACTTCCAATTGAATTCTTCAAAGAGGGTGATGAATAGTTATTCGTGATAGGGCATCGGGCACATTTTTCAATCCTGGAATGTATCGAATCTCTGTATCCAAATCTTGAAACTCCAAGTATCAACGATATAAACGGTTATTCCGAGACTTTGTTCTGTGAAAATGGATTAAGGCTGATGATCGAAGTATAAAATAACTTTATATCCCAAAAGTAGGCTTTTCCACTCTTTGGCCGCATGAACTATGGCCAACATTTCCATCTCCGTAACCGTGTACCGAGTTTCACATGGGCGTAATGACAAATCCCAACACATCAGTATAGTCTCCATTCTCCTGACACAAGATCGCTGTTCCACTTGTAGACGAATCCACCATAATCACAAACGCCTTGGCCAAGTTCGGATGCCTGAACATTACCTGTTGACAATTGTTTTCTTTCATCATTTGAAAGCATTGAGTGTGTTCCGGTTTCCATTCACATTTTTTACCTTTCCGGGTTATCTCGTACGAAGGGTCAACTTTCCCAGCATTATCATGGACGAACTTGGCACAGCAATTTAAAACAACCAAGTACCCTTTGCAGTTCTTTTATGTTTGTCGGTCGACGCAACTCTCTCATCTTGTCAACATAACTCGGATCCTTGATTATCCCCTCGGTAGTTATAACAAATCCCAAGAACTTCTCGTCAGACGACAGAAAAGTACACTTCTGCAGGTTCACGGTCATACCTGCCTTTTCCAATTTTTTCTTGCACCTCATCAAGGATTGGAAATGTTCATCGATACTCTGACCTGGTATTAAAATATCGTCAACATATGATATATTGCCACTCTTTCAATAAGGTCACAACCCAAGACTGTTTGTAGGGCCGCCATCAAACAAGCACTACAGTTTTTGTACTCAAATGCCATTCTCGTAAAACAATACATTTGTCTTTTGAAGGCAAACGCAAAGTATGGCCTAGACTCTTCTGTAAGTTCCACCTGATGGTAGGAGTTTGCTAGGTCCAGGCTTGTACTGAGCGTCATGGCGTGAAATCTTGCTAAGAGATCTTCAGTTCTTTCCACGGTTAGATTTACGGTATCTACGTGATGATTTAGCTGCGTCAAATCTAGACATACTCGTATCTTGCCTGGTATTTTCTTTTTTACAATCACTAATGGGGTGACTATATCGTGATACAGTTTGTTCTATAATCCCCTGTGTCAATCATTCTATGACCTGTCTTCTCGCTTTGTCCCGGTAGCATAGAGCTATTGGGTACGGCTTCTTAACAATGGCCTTATCCGTATTTACTTTGACTGTATATCTTTACGCCTTACACTTTTCGGGAAAAGTAGTAAATACGTGCCCGATGTTTGACCAATACCTGGTATAACTTCTCTAAGTCCTGGGGAGGGGTATGTACTTTTTTGACCGACTATTTCTCTCTCCGTAGCATATGAAATTTCTCCTCTATGGACGTCACCAAGTATCCCGGGGATCTTTCCTCCTTACACTTCAGACATATCAAGTCCTTGATCTCTGGCTCATATATTTCCTGAGAAAGCTCAGCATCTCTTCTCTGATCATCCGTTGTTGATCATCTACACTGGCTGCCTCTTTACGGGCTTTTTCATACGATTCATGTTTGTATCGCAGGTTGTCATTCCATCTTTCCAGTAACTTAATTTGGGCTTCAATATTACACGTGCATAGACTATCGCGAGCACATCCTGTAAGATCATCTCTTCCACACCTACGCATAATACTACTATTTTCCTCAGTCCCAGATGAATTTTCGATCTCCACATTTGCTTGAGTGTATAAGAAATAGTTCCTGTCATTTGATCTATCTTTCATCGGTACAATGGCTTTCGTACCTTTTGTCTCTCACCGTAACTGTTCCTTATGCAAAATCAATATTGGCCTCGTGCTTCTCCAGGAAATCTCGGTCCAGAAGTACGTCATTATTTAGTCCGTCCACCACATAAACTTTTATAGTGACATCCATATTTCCTATTTGTACTGGTAAATATACTTCACCGCGGACATTCTTTCTTGTTTTGCTAGTATAATCCACAAGCAATACTTGTTGACTGTGACTGCATGTGACACAAGACTTATTACATTCTTCCAAAATTAACTGGAACACAGCAAAAATTCAGCTCCGCTATCAGAGCCAACGCCTTCATATTCACGACACCGATTTCCACTAGGCAAGATCCTTTACTCACATCTTCGTTTACTAATTCATCTGTCATTATCACAGATCCACTCACCACAATCTAAATTCTGATATGCCACGCGATAAATATTGCTAAATAATTCTTCATTCATACTACCATCTACCACTATCATCTTTCATCTTATTAGCAACCTTCATACATGTATCCAATTCTGGGTCGAATCCTCTGACCTCCGAGGCTGGTGTCAATATCAGTTTTTCTCCTCGTCCTGGTCTTTATATTTTTCATCCACTCCGTTGCCTGAGACTTCACCGTCCTTGTATGATCCTCTACGAGGCCATCTTCCTCTTCGTCTTCTGTTGCCTCTCCAATAGCAACCTCGCCTTCCATACCCGGACCCTCACTCCATACGGGGCGTCCTGTTTCTTGTCCCCCTTCGTGTTCTTCGCTACATTGTGGTCTCTCTGTATTTCTATCTTCTCGGTCTCGCTCTAGATTAAATGCACTAATCTTCTGACGCCGAACACAAGCCTCTTCTTCGCGGCGTATCTCCCATGTGTCGTAGATCAACCCTAGCCGTCTCACTATCTCTAACATTTCGGTCAAGCTGAGATTCCTAGTAGACGCTAGCTGTCGTTGATACATTACTGGGAGTAACGATATTAGACTATTGCATATTTGGGGCGCGCTCATTGCTGGGCCCAGATGGGTGATCTGACAGTACCTCGTAGTGACAAACTTTTCCACACTTTCATCTGTACTGTCTTTAGTCTAGTTAGCTTCACGCCCGTGACATCTTCTGAATTGTAGTGACGAAGGAACATCTCTCGGAACTCCCAATAGTTTGTAAATCGTGCTTGGTTTGACCAGTACCACGAGGCTACTGGCTCATTTAACACAAATTGTATTATCTCCAGATATTGACTTTCGACAGCTGCAACCAACATTACCTTGCTCTCAAATTGCTTGAGAAATGACCATGCTGACATTTCTTCTCGTTCTTAGGGATAATGAGTCAGTGACAGTATCTCTGATATCTTCACCTTGCTTCCATTTGTCACCTGACTCCGCTCCCACGGGCGTGACCCGTCTTCAGGGCCGCAAGGCATTCGGGATTGCTTCCTTCGCTTCCACACTCTACGATTTCTATCCACATCTTCCCGAGTGTCTGGTTGACTGCTCTCGCAACTTGACAGTTCATGAGTTCTTACGACTCCGCTCCTGGGCTCGAAAGTATCAGTAGAGCATCCTTGCTGATTGTCTGGTACTATTCTTGACTCGCAGCTACAATTTTTTCCTTTGCCTGTCGCCTGGCATCTTCACCACGGACGTCGTTCGGTCATCCTCATGACTCCGTGAACTCTTCTCGCTCTCGAACACTTCCAATCGAGATTCCACGTTAACCAAGCGCCTTATAATATATCTGTTCTTATTGGTATCCGGCGTTCTCGTCGGCAATGTTGTTTTGCCTAACTTCTAACTTCCCTGCGTGTGGGTGAACGCACTCACGCGCATTATCTCGTCTGATTGGCTCGCAACCTATGCCTCAACCCGACTCATCCTGTGTTCCATCTGCGTACCATTCGTTTTGTAGTCATTAAGAAAATCCTCATATTCATTACGGATCGGAGCTCTTGAGTTTGTTCACTTGTCTCACTTCGGACTGCTGGTATCTGAGCATTCATGGACACGTTAAGGCCCTCACACTGACGGCTGACTTCTGCTTTCACCAACGTTATCTGGCTTGTTACCTCATTGTTGACGGATAACATTTGGTTTTTCACTATGACTATTTCCGCTGTCATTTGTTCTCTGACTGATGCCATTTCCTTTCTTATTAATGCGACTTCGTCAGTAATCTGCCTCCGAACAGAAGTTATTTCGCATGTTACCTCATCTTCCCCTTCGCCTCGCACTAGGGCTATTTCATCTTTCACTAATGCTATCTAACTCATTCGAGCTGTCACTTGGTTCTGAGTATCATTTATTTCGGAAGTTAGTTCTCTCCTAACTGCTGCTACCTTATCTTTTACTGGCGCTAATTCTCCATTAACAGACACTACCTAGTCTTTGATGGATAACTTTAATTCTCCCTTAATTGATGCTATTGACATCCATCCTTGCGGTTTGCTCCGTCATAAGACCTTTCAGTACTTCCAACATATGACCAAAGTTGAACGATTCGTCTGGCTGAAGTCCCTTTTCCATGGTTTCCACTGTGTTTTTCTTGCATTCGTTACACTCTCAGGCGTTTTCAAGTGTACAAATAATTCCTTCGACTAGAACCGTCCTGCCGCACTGTGGACATTGAACTTTATTCCCCGATGCCTCGTCGTCTCGATCATGCTTCATACTGCTGGCGTCAGGAGCCTGCTCATTATCTTTTTCCTGGTTCATGTTGTATGTGTTTGCAATTTCTTGACATTTTTCAGTTAAAACAAGAGGTATATCAATGAACAATCTATCAATGCTTATGCTATACGACTCGCCAAATCCTACAAGGAGACTGAACGATTGAGTCTCATAATCTAATATAACAGGGAGATCGACCGTACTTATGCAGTGACCTAATACTTGCATAACTGACCGTACATGTGTAGTGATCGAATACTATTCCTTTATATGTACCTTGATTCTCCGTTGTACATCGATAACTAGATGCGCTACGCTGAGTACTGCTTTGTATGAAACTTATGAATCTGCTAGCGTAAATGTTCATAAAACACCTTGCGGGAGGGAGCCAAGTCCACCAAACTATGTGGGAGGGAGCTAAGCCCTCCACCAACTGGAATACCTAAGTGGGAGTTCACATATATGGCGATCTCCTAAAGCTTGAGGGACGATGGAGTGTTCTCCACCAAACACCTATAATACCGTTGGAGCCTGCGAATTATCTCCGCCAAGATGTGAGAGACAGCAAAGTTCTCCCCAAGGGTGGATAATGCAGAAGTCAGGTATAGATTCAATCATGTTTTACTTCACAGGATGGTATTTTAACACTTGTGAAGAGGACATCGGCATGGTCGTATGAATTAAGTTTACATCAGAAAGATTACACAGTATCTATGAACAGTAAGTTTTTGTTATAATACAAAGAATGAAAATAAACGTAACCGTTTCAGTAATCGTTTTCTCTTCAGCACTAGTTTTTCTATATAATTTTCACACTTTATCGCTCACACAGTTCTTTCGCACTTGTAGCGCCATCTCTGGAGTACTAATAAACTAGATAGACGCTACTGATAATAGTCCGTGAATATGCGTCGATTGAAGTTTAAGATTCTCCGGTTATTTCCCTTGTTGAATTTTCTTCTTTTCTTTGTCCTTTCCTGGTTCCTTGTCTTCACTGGATCCAACGGTGAAGATGGCACATGTCGGTAGGTGGGGTTGTCCTTATATCGATTATGCACAACATATTCCATATCTTGCACAAGAATATCAACAACTGTCCAACAGGCACGGAACGCATGATGGGGGACACCAAGTGGTGATACTGTCTATACACAGCTCCCGGTAATTAATTGTTTCTAAGGTTACATATCTTCTGCAGTCAAATACACTCCACTCCGGGTACAAATCAATTATATTTGTTATTTCTAGTTCTATCCTCCAAAGTGCATCGCGCTTTTTGTGGTAAAATTCTCTCTCCGGATCAAGATCACTCATGATGCTGCGTATCACTAAGGGTCAGTTCTACAATCTTCGGCTAAGCTTCTGGCCAGGGCTAATTTGTGGCTAAGTCTCATTTTGCGTACTCTCATTGGCCAAAATATGACAGCCCTGACCAGAAGCTTAGCCGTCGAATGTAGAACTGGCCCTAACTCACTTCGCCTGTGGACTTAACTGAAGAACAAAAAATATGATTGCCAAAACCATACAACAAAAGACTGAGCGGAAATCTAATCGATAAGAGTACGTGCTTCATATTATAGGAAGTCTATCGGCCTGACTGATAAAACGACCATGGTATCATAATTTCAACATCTTATCCTACGTTCCCTACATTCTCTATGTTATAATTTATAGGTTCTATATCTAGTCAAATTAAATAGCTAAACTTCGCAACTTATAACCAAGTGAACACCTCATCGGCGTGTAGTATATTCATGCTTAATGTCATTTACTAACGCCTTGTAGCGAGCATTTTTTCCTTAACATGTTCCTGGTCAGTCTCTTTTTGTTTTTTTTCTTTAAGCTCACGATTCCTGGATTCCAGTAGATCCGTCCACATATTTATCCAATTCATATAACGGGCATGTCGATGACCATGTTCATCCTTGTTATAAAGGACAGTGTAGCGTCCTCTGAGGGTTGAGCGGCCGAGGGTGCTTTACGAGAACTTGATTTACAAGTTGTCTTTGTGGAAGCTTATCATCTTATCGTGTATGGGACGTTTGGTGTTGAGAGACCTTTTTCTTTCAAGCACAGGCAGGCCAATGAGTGAGTGCCTTAACTTACTTGTTGTTTTTACCAGAAACCTTGACCCATGTCAGAGATTTACCCAATATGCAAGGAAAATGTGCCTGAAAGCTATAAATACCAATTCATAGTCAACAAACGGCCAAATAGCAAGAATGTCAACTTTCTTAATTACAACCTTTACTTTACGATAGTTTCCAATTTATACAATTTTGCAACTACTTGACTTCAACAAGCGTGAAAATATTTGTTTTGTAACATCTCACAATAATTGAGAAAAAGGTACTACTAACACAAATTCCTAATGAAGATTTTTTTGGATGGTCAGTGGGCGATAAACTACCCTAGAATGAGTAAGTAACATTCACCCTTTTATTTCAGCTTTTAAATGCTCAACTTCTGTATCCAATTTTCACTAGTGGGCGCGGGTTGTGTGCAAGGGTGTCACGAGGGGAGGTGAAAAAGGATTTTGTAGGCTAAAACTAATACATTTCAAAGAAAGCATTTTATTTTACTTGTTTTTGTAATTACTAAAGATAATGTCATTTGTTGAATAGTTTTCAAGTAATATAATTAGGATGCAGTAAATCAACTGTCATGTTTTCAACTGAAAAGCAAATGTTACACGAAATTAAAAAAAGTTAGGAAAGATTGCACAAGTTTACTAGGTTGGCGCGAAATCTTAGCCTCGTTTGATTTAACCAATTTTAAAGTGTCCGATTCAATACACATTAAAAATTCACTTTTCAGTTTTTACGTCAAAAGGTAGTTACCCATCCATCTTTAAAATACCACGTTTTTAATATGCAGACTCTTTAGTAATTCGTGTAACTGAGAAACAGACTTGTGAAAAAGAGTTTTCAAGATATGTCCATGCAATTTTCTGCAATTGCTTACAAAGCCCTGACGTTCTGACACTGTGAAAATAATTTTCCGAAACAAAATTTTAACCGCTACTTTGGGGGTTCAAATTCAAAAGTGAACCTTGCTTATTAAAAAGTAAATGTTAAATTTAGAGGACCATATTTCCTTGTCTAAATATATTAATTACCAAGAAATTAAGTCAGACGGTGATTTCTGTTTATAAAATACTGCAGATCGAGATCGAGAGATGATACAATATTTTATTGATAGATATCACCGTCTGACTATTTTCTTGGTAATTAATCAAATTCGACAGGAAAAGTGTTCCTCTGAATTAACATCGTATTTTCCCATAAGCGAGGTTCACATTTGAGTTTCAATCACCAAATGGAGGTTAAAATTTAATTTAGGAAAATTATTTTCGCAGTATTAAAACATCAGGGTCTTGTGAGCAACTGTGGAAAAATATCTGAAAATATCTGGAAAACCTTCGTTTTTATAGGTGTGTGTGTGTTGAAGCCTTCAGGAGGCTATTTCATCCAAAGTGAAATGAAACTGCTTATTATAAAGAGAAAAATACTTTTGGGGTCGCCGGCCAAACGGCATGGTAAAAGGGGGTCGCGGCAAGGGAACCGATCCCGGAGGGGCTTTGGGGGCCCTGGCCATCAAAAATGAAGTGGACCCCCTAATAGGGACCCAAATGATAAGGTGAAGTCGGTTCTCCTATTTTTACAGTACATGGTCATTCGTTTTTTCCTTCTACTAAGCTTATCTCCTTTTGGAAAATCTATTTTATTGATAAATTCCTCCCTGAAACTTGTGTTCTAAAGTACTTATATAAATTATATCTCGTATAATAATACCCCCTCGACTGACTAAAGGAGTTAATTCGTGCATTGCGTGTGTTGTTTCTGGAGTTTCGTGCATCACATCGATCAAGACCATTTAGTAAAAAAAAGAAAAGAATAAATGAAAGAAAAAATGAGAACGTATTTTCTGTCGTTTATCCCTCGGAACGCGAAGATCGGGTCAAAAATGAACAATACAGTTAAAATATTATTTTTGTCCATTAGCCATGAATTGGAAGAGTGAAATTCTGTGTACTCCGCATACTGTCAACAATGTAATCTCTTCATTTGCAATAATCAGAATACAACATATGCGGTGTGCTTTACATGTGAGAGTGGAAAAGGAAAGTAGTTTGATTCTGATAGTTTTATACGTGTAAATAAGTAAGAGACTCGTGGTAAATTCATTTTTGTGCAGCCATGGAAATGGTTGCAAGATTTATATGATATAATAGTTTTATAGATAGGGAAACTATATACAGCGGAAAAAAAGTATTTGGACAAGTTCAACAAAGAGGAAGTCAGATTATCGCTCGTAAAACATGGACCATTTCGAAATATCTTGCCCTTTTATGATAATATGAATACCTTATCAAAATAGAATACTTAGATAGAATACTTAAGAAATAACTACCACTCGATACACCTGGAAGGTAACAAGCAACGAAAAAGTGACTACTACGTAAGTAGATGTGCGGCACTTGACCCCACTTTCTTAAAAAATTGCCCCTTTTTTCAGGGTTCGCTGATAACCAGGAGTCAATTTTCCAGGGCTGTACGATACATGGTGTCATCAGTTTTGGAACCAAATGCGGTTACATTTTCTGGAACTAGATTTGGGTACTTTTTGTTCTCTTTTACGACCCTTATTTTTAATTATATGACCCCTTTTTTTCAACCCCTATTTAACATAGCAGAAATTACTCTACGTTACGACTCTCCAACATAGTGCACAAGGTTACGATCCCTATTTAACATAGTAGAGATTACATAGGAATACCTTACGGCACCTTTTTTCCAACCCCTTAATTAACATGGCATAAAAGGCTATTTTTCACCCCTATTTAATATTTTAATTTAATTCACATTATAAAAGAGTACGGTGCTATTTTATGACCTAACCCCCTAAAATACACTTGTGGGGTTGTTGTGAATTTAATTAGAATTTAATCTCTTACATAAAAGACTATGAGTTATATGGCATAGAACTTAATGAATATATTTTTCGACGCCCCTTACGTCTTCCAACACTACACCTCACATAGTGCATAACACTATGACCCCTTATTTAATTTAGCTGAGATCTAACCACACATTGTACACAAGGTTACGATTTATTCTCTACGGTTCATTCCTTATTTTATAAAAGACTATGGCCCCTATTTAATATAGCAGAGCTTAGACCAGTGGATAATTTATTTTGCAACCCTTATTCATTATAGGAGAGATTTTATAAAAGACTACGAGAATTATTTAACATAACAGAAATTATACAGATATTTTTTTTAAAATACACTACTTTATAAAGGAATATAACCTCATTTCTAAACCCATACAAATTACACCCAATAGAGGCATCTTGAATATATTTTATACAGGTTAGATTTTATAATTATAAAATTACATATTAACATGGGCCTGATATTGTCCCACTTGTATTATATTAAAGTATTTTAAAAAAGTATTTTTAGTTTTTAATTAATTTTATTAAAATGTAACGAAAATTAATGAAAAATATTTAAAAAATGATTACCTCGCGCATATATTTTTATATAATTATTTTGTAAAACACAAGTAATAAATGTATTTTGTAAAACACAAGTATATAAATGAAAAATGAAAAGTTTCGTGGAGTAGAAAAAGAAGAAGAAGAAGAAGATTTCCTGAAGAAGAATAGAAGAAAAAGAAGAAGATTTCCTGGAGGAGAAGAAGAATTACCACCAGCAAAAGAAGAAGAGAGTTTAGGTAAGTAGATTTTTTACCAAAAAAAACCTTATTAAAATTAAGATAATAGCAATAATTGGGAATTGTAAACGGAAAAGCTTGTATTTTTAAAATTTTGTTTTATTTTTTCACAAGTAGAATTTTTTTACCTTAATAACCTAATTAAAAATATTACATTATGAATAATTATAATGATAATTAAAAACATTTAATAATATTTGGTAAACGAAATAAAATATTAAAAATATTTTTTTTATATTTTGCAATTTTTCACATTGACTACTACATACCCCCAAAAGGGGGTGATTTAGGGTTAAATGTCAGATATATAATTGTGTATAACTCGTAAACGAAACAACATATTAAATTCTGTTTTCAGTTTCGGTATAAGGGTAGTAAATAGTTTATGTGAAAAAAGTAGTGACCCTGAAGTCAAAGGTCAAATATATAATTGTGTATATCTCGTAAACGGAATAACATCATAATTCTGTTTTCAGTTTCGGTATAAGGGTAGTAAATAGTTTATGTGAAAAAAAGTAGTGACCCTGAAGTAAAAGGTCAAATATATAATTGTGTATATCTCGTAAACGGAATAACATCAAAATTCTGTTTTCAGTTTCGGTATAATCGTAGCAAAATAGTTATGTGAAAACAGTGGTGAGCTAGAGGTCAAAGGTCAAATATATAATTGTATATAACTCGTAAACGGAACAACATATTAAAATTCTGTTTTCAGTTTTGGTATAAGTTTAGCAAATAGTTTATATGAAAAAATGGGTGACCTTGAGGTCAAAGGTCAAATATGTGATTGTGTATATCTCGTAAACGGAATAACATTAAAATTCTGTTTTCAGTTTCGGTATAAGAGTAGTAAATAGTTTATGTGAAAATAGTGATGACCTTGAGGTCAAATATATAATTGTGTATATCTCGTAAACGGAATAAGATATTAAAATTCTGTTTTCAGTTTCGGTATAAGGGTAGTAAATAGTTTATGTGAAAAGTGGTGACCTTGAGGTCAAATTTTAAATATATCTTGTAAACGGAACAACATATCAAAATTCAGTTTTCAGTTTCGGTATAAGGGGTAGGAAATAGTTTATGTAAAAAATTGGTGACCTTGAGGTCAAAGGTCAAATATATAATTGTGTATAACTCGTAAACGAAATAACATATTAAAATTCTGTTTTCAGTTTCAGTATAAGTTGTAGTAAAATATTTTATGTAAAAAACGTGGTGACCTTAAGGTCAAAGGTTAAATATATAATTGTGTATAACTTGTAAACGAAACAATATATTGAAATTTTGTTTTCACATTTAACAATATAATATTACTCTTACATACTATAGAAGTTATGACGCAAAAAAAATGTTAAAACATTTTTTGTACATTAGCTTTTTTACATTTTTTTAAAAAAAGAAAAATTCCGCTTTTTATAATTATTTTTAAAAATATTAGTTAAATAATAATTTTTATAACTATTTATTTTTTATATTTCTTTTTTCTTTCATTTAGATCGTCTAAGGACCTTGGGAAGAAGACTTCGAAGATCTCTAATAATTAGAATAATATAGATACTTTATTACTAAAATTAAGTATTTTATATACTAAAGTATTATAAGTAATAATAGTGCATACATTTTTAAAAAATGGAGAGTTCTAGTAATATAACTATTATTAACCAAATAACTAGAAAGTATAAAAATTTCGAATGAACGGTATAATGATAACTACGCAAATTGCGCGAACCCCTAATGGAGAAAATCCAGTTACTTGGCTGCGAAGGGGAATTGCCCAAATATTAAATATGTTAATGACACATGTAGCTCCTCATCATCAAGTAGGACTGACATTATGGAATCAGAACAACCCAGATAGGTCTTTTTGGTTTTCATTTCCAAAAGCAACGAATGTTTCGGAAGACTTTATCTGGGAGGCTTTGAAAAGAGTTATACAGTCTAATGCAAAGTTTATGGAACAAGATCGTTTTGTTATTGATTTCCATCATGTGGCCCTACCTATAGGGGAGGGGAGAGAAAGGCAGAATTTTACCTCTGATGAAAAAATATGAAAAATGCAAGGGTATAGTTATTATTAAAAATAAAGATAGCAGCTGCCTTGGCCATGCCTTGGTAGTTGCTAAAGGGCTTATTGATAATCAGGGTGATAAAAATGCATGTAAGCCTTATTATCACCAGCGAAGGAAATTTATGTCTCTAGAAGTGAAATTATTGTGTAAGAGTGCAGGTGTTAATTTAATAAATGGTGGTGGAATACCTGAATTGAAATTGATTCAAGAGTATTTACGTGATTATACTATTACAGTGTACGATATTTTGACGGGGGAGAAAAGGATTTTGAGGGCGTGGGTGGTGAAAAGAAAATTAATCTTCTTTATATAAATAATCATTATAATGTTATTACTAATTTAACTGGCGCATTTAGCTGTTCGTACTTTTGTGATATATGTTATAAGAAATATGATCATAAAGAAACACATATTGCTTATTGTAAGGCATTATGCATTAAATGCCAAAAAATCCTCCCTTTGAAAAACAGAGGAAGTACTGAATTGTGACAAATGCAACAGGTGTTTTTATGGTAACGAGTGTATGACGTATCATATACAGACGAATTTGTGTTCTCAGTTAAAAGTGTGCACGATATGTCTCAAGGCATATGCTGTTAAGAAAAATAGAAATCCTCACAAGTGTGGGGAAACGTATTGCGTAAACTGTGAAAATATGATGCCGTCCCGCCATCTATGCTATATTCGTCCTGATAAATCTACAGGTACTAAAAATGGATGATGGTGTATTATGATATAAAATGTAGACAGGATGAAGTATTACGAGAGGGAGTAAACGAACATGTGCCTAACTTACTAATTACGCAGCAAGTATGTTATCAATGTTTTAAGGGTGGTGATGATATTACATGCACCATTTGTAGTAGACAAGAAAATATTTTCTATGGTGAAAAATGTATTGTTGACTTTCTCGATTATTTGAGTAAAAAACCCGACAATGTCAATAAACTTATTTGTGTTGCTCATAACGCCAGAGGTTACGACGCACATTTTATTCTACGTACAATAATAACCAAAAACGATGGACCCCTAATGTTATTATGAGGGGGTGTAAAATATTATGTATGGACTGTAAATATCTAAAGTTTATAGATAATTTAAATTTCTTCCCTATGTCGCTGGCTAAACTATCTGAAGCATTTGGTGGAGATGAAGTTAAAGGTTATTTTCCTCATTATTTCAACACAAAAAATAATCAGAAATATGTGGGACTTATGCCCCACTCTAAATATTATGGTTATGACTCCATGCAGGAGAAAGAGCAGAAAAAATTTATGTACTGGTACGAAATTTCCTCAAAACAAACATTTAATTTTAAAGAAGCATTAATTCGATATTGTCGCAAAGATGTTGAAGTTTTACGTAACGCATGTGTTAAATTCATGATAGAATTTCACTAAATATCTCATGTTAATGCTCTGGTGGAATCTATAAGTATAGTCAGCGCCTGTAATTTGGTTTTCAGGCGCAATTTCCTGAAAGAGAAAATAATAGGTATTATCCCCCATAATGGATATCGCTGGGCAGACCAACAATCTGTGCAGGCGATTCAATGGTTGGTAGATGAAGAAAAAAGGTTGGTATTACAAAGAGCATTCAACAAACGGGCGGGAGTTAGTATTATTAGGTATCTTTAAAGTAGACGGATACGTGTGTATAAATAATCAGAAACATGTATGGGAATACCAGGGGTGCTTCTGGCATGGCTGTCCCCGCTGTTATCCTACGGGGCGTAATACACAAATATACAATGATCCACATAGCACTATGAATATTCGCTATGATAATAGTTTAAGAAAAATTGCCCGTTTGCGCGAATCAGGGTTTATGATTCATGAGATGTGGGAGTGTGAATGGAGACGTAAATTACGTGAAAATTCACATATTAAAGAGTACATTTCCACACATCCAAAATGTAGAAAAAGCACCATTAAGCCGCGCGATGCTCTAAATGGCGGACGATGCTCTGCAGTGAAATATTATTATAAAACAGCCCCGGGGGAGGAAATACATTACGTAGATGTAATTTCATTATATCCTTATTGTTGCAAAGTAAAAAAAATACCCGGTGAGACATCCAATTAAAATTTACGTTGGAGTTGAATGCCCCAGCATCCACAAATTCGAGGGGATTGTGAAATGTACAGTACTTCCTCCCTCAAATCTGTATCATCTGGTTTTACCATATCATAGTGGAGGCAAACTTCTCTTCCCTCTGTGCCGCAAGTGTGCCGAAACTTTAAATATAGAAGAATGCGCACAAATGAAGAGGAAAGGGCTCTCACTGGAACATGGGTAGTGGACGAAGTCCGTAAAGCTGTAGAGAAAGAATATGAAATACTAGAAATGCATGAGGTTTGGGAATATGAGGTGGTGGAGTATGATGCTGTTAAAAAAGAAGGGGAAATTTTTTCACAGAATATGTAAACATGTTTATGAAATTGAAAACAGAGGCCAATGTTTGGCCCCAATGGTGCAATAGTGAAGAGCAGAGAAATAAATATATTAAGGAGTATTACGAGAGGGAGTGCAGTTAGACAGTACAAAAATGAGTAAGAAAAATAAAGCCCGAAAAAGTATTTGTAAACTAGCATTAAATTGTTTATGGGGCAAGTTTGCCCAGAATGAAAACATGGGTCATACCGTTATTATTCGAGATCCAGCAACATTCTATGATAAATTAACTGATAGCAGTATAGATGTAACACCCCCAATACCCCTTGATGAGGATACGTTATTATTAAATTACCATATGTCAGAAATATTTCTCTGAAAAATACAAATGTAATTATTGCAGCATATACCACTGCACACGCACGATTAGAACTATACAACTATTTAGAACAGGTAGATTAGGATGCCATATACATGGACATTGATATATGCAGTCAGGCCTGGAGGAGTAAAATTACCCATAGGCGAATATTTTGGTGACTTGAAGAACGAATTAGAATATGTAGGTCCAAATGCATATATTGGAAATTTTGTAGTGGCGGGACAAAAAATTATGCTTATGAAGCTTTTAGTGAGGGAACTACAAAAATATGTTTTAAAGTACGTGGAATTACTCTTAACAGCAATACAATGAAAATTGTTAATTTTGATCAAATTAAAAATGTGGTTCTTAACGATGCCCCGCCGGTAAATGTGACTAACCCGTGTAAAATTTCTCGTACAAAAGACAGCAGAATTATTACTAAGGAGGAGACGAAAACCTACCAATTGGTACATACAAAACGTAAAAGATTTGGCGAAAATTACGATACAGTACCTTACGGATTTAAGAGAAATAAAATATTGTAAAGAGTATGAGTTGTGTAACTAACAGGTAGATATACATTATGAATAATAAACAGCTTTTAAGTTATTTTTACTATATTTATAATTCCACTGATCTTTGTGTATATCTGAAATATGGTAGTGATTATAAGTTCTATGTATATGTATATGTAAGTATATTGTATTATCCCTTAATGAATGGTACGGCCTTGTATCATATTTTATCTATATTGAGGATTATTTTAAAGAAGGTTTAAATGCTACTAAATATACTCTAAGTGATGAAACTATTTTAACGCTTGACGCTACTAATGACGATGTTAATTTAATTTATATTTATTCAGATAATATTAGAGTTGTAATTGATTTTTCCACATGGAAAAAAATATGTTACTATTTTCCATGTATTAATGAGGCAATTTCTACATGTTCTAAGCTAGCTCCTCAAATAAGTAAATATTTATATGAATGTGTTATAAAGGGTAAATTTCCTAAAGTTACTTTTGTTGAAGATACTGCTACAGCAAATCGAATTCAACAAGAATTAGTTTCTATGTTAATGGGTGATTGACATATGTTTTATTTTTGAAGAACTATATTTTATAGAGAGAGAGAAAAAGAATATGGAGTTTTAACATCCTTTCACATGCATTATAGTGGGGCCCACAGGTTGTGGGAAGTCATATTGGGTCAAAACATTTCTCGATCATTATAATAAACAGTGGAAAAATAGTATATGTTGTTACGGCGAGTGGCAGCCCTTATATAATACTCTTCGTACATGTTGTAAATTTAAAGAAGGATTACCACAGGGTGATGAACTTTCAGTGGAAGAAGGTCCGCACCTTATAATTAAAGATGATTTAATGCGTGAATGTAATAACCGGCTTGTAGATATTTTCACCAAAGGTAGCCACCATAGGAATTTAAGTGTTATTTTCATTACTCAGAATATATTCCATCAGGCTAGAGGTATGCGTGATATTTCATTAAATTGTCACTATATAGTATGTTTTAAAAATCCAAGAGACCATTCTCAGATTAACTACCCTGCACGTCAATTGTATCCTGGTAACGCAAAGTTTATTCAGGAAGCCTATCAAAATGCAACCCAGAATGCTCACGCTTACCTATTATTTGATCTAAAACAGAATACTCCCGATGAGCAGCGTGTACAAACAAATATTTTCCCCTCGGATTCATTTAATTATGTTTATGTGCCTATAAAATAATACTAACTTTAATATTTTATATATTTTAATAACTATTTTTACTATAATACACGTTAAAAATGATTAATAAACAGAATGCACACTTACTAAGACTTTTAGCAAAGGCAAAACCTAAAGCACGCAAAGCAATATTACAAAATGCAGATTCCGAATTAATTCGTTCTATTTGTGAATGTTCCTATAACGTATTGAAAGGAAACGTTCCGTTAAATAAAAAGGAGAAAAATAAATTGCGGAAATATAAAGATCAGCTTAGGTACCTGGTAAAGAAAGGACCGACGCTAAAACAAAAGAAAAAGCGTTTAATTGTACAAAAAGGTGGTTTTCTCACTGCGTTGCTTGCACCGATGCTAGGAGATTTACTATCTAGTTTGTTTAAATAATGCAGCATGCGAAAAAACTTATTTTAATTTCGCCCGAAAAATTACATTATTATCAAACTATATGTAATCTCAATGACGAGATGAAAGAAATTTTAAACAATAAGAGTGTGAGTGTAGAAGATGAATGGGTACAATATAGAGAGGTATTGCAAAAATATTTACATGTTGTTCAAAACCGGTAGCAGCAGTAAAAACAACAACTGCTACTAATACTACTAAGAAACGGGGTGGTACTGAGGAGGAGGAGGAGGAAGAGTATGAGATAATATCAACCTTTCCCGAAATCTGCCAGCGTAAAGCAAGACCTTCATTACGTAAATTAAAACAAAACCCCAACATTCAATGGGATGAAAATGGTAATGTTAATATATATGGTAAATCAATTCCTGGTGCTAATATAGTAGATTTAATATCTAATTTTGTTAGGTGTCGTAAGAAAAATATTCCACCCACCGGTTGGGAACCATTTGCCGTACTATTAGCAAAATCAAATATACCCTTAGAGTATATAGGTAACCCTCAACGAATAAAGTATATTCGAAAGCTGACAGTTGCTGCTCCCCGAAAACCAGAGGAGGAGGAGGAGGAAGAGGAAGAGGAGCCATCGCGTAAACGTAAAAAAGCTGTCAATTGGCGCAACTATAAGCAATGAAGAAGTTAGCTAATATTTAATATAACTCTTCACACCCTGCCTCGTTTTCAACAGCTCAAGCATTATGGAAAGATATAAAGAAATCAATACCTTTACACAGGGTGAATGGTTAAAAAAACAACCGACATATATATTGCATAAACCAGCATGTAAACGGTTTCAACGGAATCCCTATCTTGTGTTTAATATTGACGATCAATGGCAAGCTGATTTAAACGATATGCAAAGTCTGCAAAAATATAATGATGGGTTCAGGTATATTTTAACAGTGATTGATATATTTAGTCGCTATGCACGGGCCTTGCCTGTTCGTAGTAAAACTGGTGGAGATATTATAATGGTGGAGATATGAAAATATTTACATCTACCTCCAGGCGTAAACCTCTCCGGCTACAAACAGATAAAGGTACAGAGTTTATTAACAGGCCATTCCAGGCGTTCTTAAAAAAGCAACATATTCATATTTTCACAACCGAAAACCCTAATATTAAGGCAAGCCTCGTTGAACGTTTTAATCGCAGCCTGAAGCAAAGAATGTAGAAATATTTTGCAGCAAAGAAGACTTACCTCTACAAAGATGTGTTCCCCCGACTAGTTCACGGATATAATTCTAGGCCACATGCAGCACACAAATTACCGCCAGCTCTAGTGAACCAAGATACGTTTCAACAAGTGTGAAATAGACTAATTACTCCGTCCCGTACCAGTGTTAAAGCAGAAAAATACAAAGAAGGGGATAGTGTGCGAATTACTAAGACAATACGACATTTCGCAAAAGGCTACAAAGAAAATTGGACTCTGGAAATATTTAAAATAAAACAAATCAATATAAAGAAAAGAAAGTGGTTTATGTATTAGAGGATTTAAATGGGGATGTGATTGATGGTACATTTTACGAAGAGGAAATTCAGGCTGTGCCACTGCAAAAAGTTTACGAAATAGACGAAATTTTAGAAGCTAAAGGTAAACGAATACTTGCTCGGTGGCGGGGTTATCCTGCTGCATTTAATTCATGGATTCCAGTATCCTATTTAACGAACGGCTAACAACATTTAAAAGACCGGGGCAATGGAAAGTTCCACCACGTCAACTTGCAGAGTGTGGTTTCTATTTCGTTAGATTACCCGATATTGTAATATGTGCATACTGTACTTTAGAATTAGGTAATTGACAATCTTATAATATCCCTTTAAAAGAGCACAAACGTTGGAGTCCATACTGCCCCCTGTTAAGAGGCAACGTAGATGCGTGTGGTTATAAAATGGAAATAAGACCTTTTTCTATGCCTCAAAAAAGATAGTAATAATAATACATTATTATAAACTAGTGATATATTTATGTATATAGCAGAAAAAAATGAATGATCTTTATCTCAAATATTATTCGCATCAAGCAGGTAGTGGTTATAATGCATATAGAGGTGCACCATACCAAGAAGGATACGGTATTGGTAGTTTTCTAGGCGGTTTATTTCGTACTGTATTTCCATTATTAAAACAAGGTGCAAAAACTGTTGGTAAGGAACTGTTACGTGGTGGTATTAATGTAGCCGAAGACGTACTAAATAGTAATAGACCCGTTGAAGAAGCATTAAAAGTGCACTGTCAGGAAGCAAAAAGTAATTTAAAAAATAAAGCTCATAATAAAATTAATCAAGTGTTGGCGGGTGGAGGAAAGCGTAAAAATAAGCAAACAGGTGGTGGTATAAAGAAAAAGAGGGTGAAGAAGAGATACATTTTTAATCAATTATGGAGCAGCGTACTAGTTTTTACCTCACACTCCCCAGTAACAGTTCTATGGAATATTTCCCGCAAAATATTCTGGCGTGTTATACTACAAAACTATATCATCCTCTCGCGCTGGAGAAAGGTGTGTAGGAAACAGCTGTTGTCGAAGTACATGATACAGGTTCTTTTCAGAATGTTTCCAAATATACTAATAATATCTATTACAGGGGCTCGGATAAGGAAAGCTGGAACGTAACTAAAATAATGCCCGGCCATTATTATTATGTTGATGATATTCTATCTCAAATTAACTATAAAAGCGATAAATTGAATTTACAATTAAAAGTTAAAGCTTCGATAAAACGCATTGAGGTTAGTAGAATAGGAAAAGATGACAAGAGGGTGGAAGTTTGTCTATCACCCGAATTAGCCAGAATACTAGGTTTTGATCATATTCAGCAAGATGATATTGCACTTGTCCATCATGCGCGTTATCCTCCTGATTTACAGAAATCGCTACCCGTACACATGTATATTTATAGTGATATTGTAGAACCTCAGCTGGTAGGCGATAGTGTTGCGCCTCTACTAAGTATTGTAAATACGAGTATTAAAGAGTATGGTACTAGTAATGTGCATATTTTTGAAAATCCTCATTATGTCTCCGTACAGCGTAAACAGTTTGATCAAATTATTATCGATTTAAGAGATAGCACAGGTAATCCACTTCTTTTCCAATATGGCAGTGTATGTGTAAAACTACATTTTCGTAATAAGGCATTATAAAATAAATTAGTGTGGGTATTAATAGCAGAAATGCAGTGTGAGTGTACGAAATCAGAATTAGACCTATTTGCGGGTCTGCCAGCTGAAACGAGTATTATTGGTAATAAAACAGTGCCGTATAAACCTGTGGCGTCAATATCTGATAATGCACTCATAGAGTTTGTAGTCCCCGGTGATGGTGATGATTATATTGATTTACCACATACAATGCTACATATTAGAGGTAAAATTACTAAACCTGATGGTTCTGATTTAACAACTGCTGATAAGAAAATAGGTCCTGTAAATGATTTTCTCAGTGCAATGTTCAGTGAGGTACAAATATATTTGAATAATCAACTAATTTCCTATTCCTCATATACATATCCATTTCGATCGTATATTGAAAAACTACTAAATTATAATGCCAATGCAAAAACAACTCATCTTCAGACGGCAATGTGGTTTAAAGATGCTGCCGGACATATGGACAGTGTGGCCGAAAATAATAATCAGGGTTTTAAACAACGCTCACTTCTCACAGCGTTAAGTCAGCCCTTTGAATTACTGGGGTATATTCATGGTGATATTTTTAATCAGGAAAAATTTCTATTAGGTGGTGTACAGTTGCCTATTAAGCTAATTCCAGGAAACCCCTGTTTTGTCTAATGGGCGAAACCGGTGCTGAGGGAAAAGTTGTAATTATAGATGCAATGCTGTTTGTGGAAAAGGTTGATAGCACAAAATAAAGTATTACAAAATCCAAAATTTAGAGTAAAATACCCAATAACAAAGGTGCAGGTGAAGACAGAGACTTTACCGCAGGGCATTATGGACACCACTCTTCCAGATTTGTTTTCCGGCATAGTGCCTAAACGTATTATTATAGGGTTTGTTACTAATACAGCTTTCAACGGCACTTATCAAACAAATCCTTTTAATTTTAAGCATTTCAGTATGTCATTCTTTACATTATATGTTGACGGAACTCCTGTTTCATCTAGACCACTACAGCCAGATTTTGATAATAAGCTATATATATACAAGCATACTCTACGATATTTACAGGTTCTGGTATTTATTATTCTAATCAAGGTAATGATATTTCACTTGTCGAATATCCTAATGGTTATACTCTATTGGTGTTTGATTTAACTCCAGATTCTAGTACTAGTGCTGCATTTCATACCAGCCCCCAGCGACAGGGAAGTGTGCGATTAGAGGTTCATTTTAAGCAAGAACTGCCCTCTCCTGTAACCGCGGTTTTTTACTGCGAGTTCTCATCAGAACTAGAAATTGATTTCCAGAGAAAAATATATATTAATTAAAAGAAAATGTTAAATACCCTTGAACTTTATGAGGCATTACAACAGAATTTGCCTAGAAACCATTTTATAGGTGTATATGCTGCAGATCAACTACCTCCTTTTATCCATACATTTCCTGCAGCCATTATTATAAATACTGATCCTAGTAATAAGCCCGGTGAACATTGGGTTGCTGTTTATATTTCTAACTCAGGGCACGGTGAATATCTTGATAGCTATGGCCTTCCACCATATATACCGTATTATATGAGGTTTTTAAAACGAAACTCTATATTTTATACGTGGAATAATAGACGTATACAAGGTGATTTATCTCAATTCTGTGGACACTATTGTTTTCTCTATTTAGCATGTCGTGCATCTGGCTATTCACTACAGGAATTCTTAAATAAATTCTCAACTGGCAACATTAATGTTAGCGATATTATGCTTTATTCGTTTATGAGAATGGTCCTTGGCGTGAGATTAACTTCTCCGTAAACCAGGTATATGTGGTGGTCCCTGGCGGGAGATTAAGTCCTTCGTAAACCATGTGTGTAGGTCCCTTGAGTGAGACTAAGTCCTCCGCAAACCATGTGTGTAGATCCCTGGCGCGAGATTCAGTTCTCCGTAAACCATGTGAGGGGGGGAGCTGCGAGACGAATAGCCAAATGAGTTCAGTTACACACAAAAACACTTCAAATTTATATTACAGTGTAGACTATGGTGGAAGCCCTGTGTAATTTTTGCTATATTTTTTTTGGAAAAATTGACTGTAGACTTTATGTTTAGTATAATTAAAGGATTTTTTTCATAAATTGGTTAGAGAATAAAAAGTACCTAAGTCACTCGATGCCCACATACCAAAATTTGAAAATAGAATCTCAATGTGTCTAACCGTTTACAAGATGTACAGCTTTTTAATATCTGACCTTTAACCTCGAGGTCACCACTTTTTTTTCATAAATAGTACTTAATTTCAACATACCGAATATGAAAGCAGAATTTCAATATGTCTAGTCGTTTACGAGATATACAGGTTTAAATATTTGACCTTTGACCTTGAGGTCACCACTTTTTTTATAAATAGTACTTAAAGCCCTAAT
This sequence comes from Lepisma saccharinum, assembly GCA_022664845.1. NCBI lineage: Eukaryota > Metazoa > Arthropoda > Insecta > Zygentoma > Lepismatidae > Lepisma > Lepisma saccharinum. Next base: position 32,234 of record JAGDQP010016579.1, read on the forward strand.
GCCGAATGTGAAAACGAATTTCAATATGTCTAGTCGTTTACGAGATATACACGGTTCAATATCTGACCTTTGACCTCAAGGTCCACTTTTTTCACAAATTATACTTGTTGCCCCCATGCCGAATGTGAAAACAGAATATCAATACGTCTAGCCGTTTACGAGATATACACGGTTAAATATTTAACCTTTAACCTCGAGGTGACCACTTTTTTTTCACAAATTGTACTTATTGCTTCATGCCATATGTGAAAGCATAATTTTATATATTGACCTCTGCCTAGGTTATAGGGTGTGGTATAGAATTTGACTTCAAATTTATGCTATGTTAAATAAGCTCGTAGTCTTTTATAAAATAGGGAACGAACCGTAGAGAATAAATCGTAACCTTGTGTACAATGTGTGGTTAAATCTCAGCTATATTAAATAAGGGGTCATAGCGTTATGCACTATGTGAGGTGTAGTGTTAGAAGACGTAAGGGGCGTCGAAAAATATATTCATTAACTTTTATGCCATATAACTCATAGTCTTTTATGTAAGACTATAGTTATGTTAAATTCACAACAACCCCACAAGTGTATTTTAGGGGGTTAGGTCATAAAATAGCACCGTACTCTTTTATAATGTGAATTAAATTAAAATATTAAATAGGGGGTGAAAAATAGCCTTTTATGCCATGTTAATTAAGGGGTTGGAAAAAAGGTGCCGTAAGGTATTCCTATGTAATCTCTACTATGTTAAATAGGGATCGTAACCTTGTGCACTATGTTGGAGAGTCGTAACGTAGAGTAATTTCTACTATGTTAAATAGGGGTTGAAAAAAAGGGGTCATATGATTAAAAATAAGGGTCGTAAAAGAGAACAAAAAGTACCCAAATCTAGTTCCAGAAAATGTAACCGCATTTGGTTCCAAAACTGATGACACCCCATGTATCGTACAGCCCTGGAAAATTGACTCCTGGCTATCAGCGAACCCTGAAAAAAGGGGCAATTTTTTAAGAAAGTGGGGTCAAGTGCCGCACATCTACTTACGTACATTCATCGCAAAAAGCAATATTTGGACAACCCAATACTACTCTCGAAATAAATGTTCTAAGTATCCTTTTGTGTACAAGAGCATTCTACTTAGTGTATTGAAGCATTCCACACGGTGTCAGGCAAGCCAAGCTTGCTGGAAAGTCATACTTTAGCGTTGGATACATCATAAAGCAACGCAGACGGAGTAATTATTGCGGAATAGAATCAGTTCTGGCCAACCAAGAAAACTAACTGACCGGAATTAAACTTACATTCTTCATTGTGTGAACAATACTCAAAGAATTAGTGCTAAAGATCTGGCTACTTCACTCGCCTAGAATATGTAAGTTAATGTTAGTAATTCATTGAACAACCCAAAATTCTTTGAAACAATTGGGATTTAGAAGATGTGTATTCAGGGTATGAATACTGCCCACTCTATTAGTAATTACACAACCCCAAATCTTAACAGACCCTCCAACATTGTTATCACTTAAAACAATGTTCTGCTTTCTGAAAGCTTCATTCTTCTTTCGCCACACGTCCTGATGATATCCATCACTACAATACAAGTTTATCTTAGTCTCATCCTAAAAAAACAATAAACTTTTTCCAAAATTCCAGGCACTCATATTGATATTTCTTGGAAAATTAGAACTTCTTTATGCTTTCTTCTGATATGTATGTTTTGTTTCTAATTACACATCTTCTAAATCCCAATTTTTTTGTTCACATCTACACATCTGTAACATTAACTTGCGTATCCTAGGCAAGTCAAGTAGCCAAATCTTTAACACTAATTATTTTAATTTTGTTCACAGAATGAAGAATGTAGGTTTCATTCCGGGCAGTTAGTTTCCTTAGTTGACCAGGACGAATAACAAATAATTATTCTGTTTTACGTTTTTTTTATAATATATCTAATGTTAGAGCATGGCTTTCAACAAGCTTGACTATGTCTTAGTACCTTTTACCTAAAGCACGTAATTTGAAATTAAAGTGAGCAGTTCCAATGTTGTTCAACTCACTTTGTTCCCCATGCTGCTTCTTTATGCCTGACACGGTGTGGATTGCTTTAATACACCACGCAGAGTGCTCTTGTACACAAAAGAATTCCTAGAACATTTATTTCGAGAGTAATATGGGGTTGTCCAAATAAATTTTTCGCCATGAATTTACGTAGTTATCGCTCTTTCGTTGCCTGTTACCTTGCAGGTGTATCGAGTACTAGTTATTTCTATACCATTCTATCTAAGGTATCTAATCATAAAAGGGCAAGATATTTCGAAATGGGCCACGTTTTGGGTGTGATAAGTCTGCTTTTCCTCTTTATTCAACTTGTCCAAATATATTTTCTCACTGTAGGTAACAGAATCTTCTTGAACCATGCCTGTCGAGATCGAGAACCGAGTTTTTTTTTTTTTTTTTTTAATATTTGTCAAATAAAGCAATAGCCGGGCAGATAGAGAACCACATTTGGAAAAGCTGGATAACTCCTCTGCATAGACTAACATTAGTTTATGTTATTTCCTAAGTTTATTTTCTAGTAACAGCAGAAACTTTGTTCTTATTAGTTAGAACATAATATGCTTTAGTGAATTTTTTTAACGTTATACAAACATTGTTAAATTCTGTAATAGCTGGGCCTGGGGAAGCCTTTATAATGACTATATGTATACTAGTATGTGTGTTTTCATGAATATACAATATTTGGCAAAATCTGAATTGAATTTGTATCATATGTGCCTTCTTAGACCCTCACCGGAAAAAAAAAATCTGAATGGGCACCCCAAACTTACAGAGAAATCGGCGCCCTTGGGTCACGGCACGAAAATGATTGAGAAACGCTGCACTAGACGAATGTGAGAGAAAAGGCGGGAGGGGAGGGATGCCCATATTCATGTGCCCTTATTCGCCGGTCAGGTAATCGTTTCAATTCCACGCAGTATTGCTGCACCAAATAATGGGCCAGGCCAAAAAATAAAACCGAAATCTTCTCCTGTATGAGTAAAAAATGTGTATTTCATGTTAATTGTTCCGAGAATCGCATTTTGTTGGTTTGTACTCAGCAAAATAATATTTAGCGACTATCTAGCGATTTTCAACGCTGAATCTTGCGATTCTTTTACCATAGAAGTTGCCAACAGTGGTCATTGTTCTTTTTTTAGTTGTATTTGGTGGGCAACTATTCCACTAGTTTGCAGTAATAAAGACCAATAAGACCAAGGCAACACGTGTGTATTGTAGTGGCAAGTCAGTAGTGAATAGTGACACTAGTGTGTGCGGTGCGGTTGTGGTGGAGCGCAGTAAGTTGCAATTTTCTTTTTTCCGTTAATTTATTCTACATTGTTTTTTCATATAAAGATGAGAAAAGAGATAAGGTAGTTCATTATAATAAATTATGCAAATTCTAGCATATTTACATGATATGCAAAGCCTTGGCCTAAAGTGAAAACCACCCCAGCATTTTCCTTGAAGGACCGAGAAAATAAGACACACACACACACACAAAAAAAAAACCGCTAGTCCTACTCTATCAGTGTTTTCACTATTATATCCTCGTGTTGTCCTTAAAAAAAAAAAGATTAACATATTGGCATGCTTTCCATGGCAGGCCGGGATAAGGCAAGGGAAAGGATACCGTATAAGGAAGAAGACAGGAGCTAACTTGAAGGTACCATCCAGGTATTTGCTTGATGAAACTAGGCAAAACCCTGGAAGATTGAATTAGCATGACTTGCTTCAGAAAAAGTAATAGTTAGTTGCTGCGCCGTCTAAAAAAATCTTACAATTACTTCGTTGGCTCCATTTCGTTTGTGGTAACTTCTATTCACCAATGAAATATGTAGTTCTTGGACGTGGGAGGGTGGCATTGGAAAAGTCGTGGTCCCCCGAGCACAGTGGTGATGTCACAAATCGAGCCCGGGGCCTGATGTCCCCAGATATCGGGCCCCGAAAGTATAGGTTTGGGTCCCTTCTATTCACCAATGAAGCATGGAGTTTTTGGACGTGGGTGGTTACATTGGAAAGGGTCGGTTTCCCCTGAGCACACCAGTGATGTCGTAAATCTGGCCCGAAGCCCAAGAAATAGGGCCCCAAAGGATGTTCATGCCCAGTAGCGTAGATAGGAATTCCTCAAGGGAAGTTATGCAACCCAGCACAACAAATTTATTAAAAAGAATATATTTCAGGTCTGTTTTTCTATAATTTTATAACAGCACAGTTACGGTATTGTGCGGAAAAGTATTAAATGCATGAATATACTACATCCGTGTAGTTTGCATAGTTCAGCCATAATTCTAATAAAAATTTAGTCATATTTGGAACATCAGGTTGGATTTTGTCAAGAACGAAGAATTTCTCGGCCAACATTTTCTAATGCTTATATACGCTCACTTTGATGACAGTTTTCTCTTGTAAAACTACCAGTCCGTTCAGCCACATTTGAAAGTCTGAATTTTTCAGATATACGGTATTTGTTCGTTTCAGAGTCTTTGGCGCAGATGTGGGTGCAGGCTGTAGAAAATCTGAAGCACTTTAAAAAAACTTCGAAATCTGATATGCCTCCATTGCACTTCTATTAGTTTCGCTTTCAAAATTCGCAATTAGTGTGTCAAACTTTCGAAATGTGCATACATAGTTTCGATACTACAGGATGCCGAAAGCGTGGGAAAAGATTCTTAGAGCTTCATATTTCTAACACCACGAACAGTAGAGTTGATGCGGCGTAGTACCCTCAAAAGCTTTAAACCTTTCCTATTTGAATATTCATATTTCAAAATTCCGCAATGGGCGCGCAAGGGAATATCCAAACGAAGTAGGGATTCCGGAATATTTCTGAAGTAGAGGTCGGTCGAAATGAGCATGAGTTGAAAGACTTCCCGTGTAAGGACGTCATACGACATCCCCAGCATCCAATCGGACAATGATATTCAATCTCTTTGATAACAAATAAATAAAACATTCGATGAAATTATGCAATTCTTACTCCTGCTTTACATATCAAGTTGAATTGAATTTTATTTACGACCTTTAGGCATCTAAGGCTCAGACCGGGATAGGTGAGGAGAAAGAAATCGGGAAGGTGTCAGCCAGGGGCTATGTTGAAGGTGCCATTTTAGCATTTGCCTGGTATGACAGGAAAAACCCTGGAAAACCTAAATCAGGATGGTCGGCCGCTGGGGTCGAACCCATGACCTCCCGAATGCTACGCCAACGCTCTACCACTGAGCTACGGCGGCTCGGTGAAATATCAAGTTGGCGCAGATGAATTATTGTTCCCTGGTGAAAACCGTCCCATTCATGCTCATTTCAACCCATCTTTACTTTAGATAATTTCTGGGAATCCTCTAATTTCTTTACGAAATCCCTTGCGCGTCCATTGTAGAATTTTGAATATGCATTTCGGGATAATGCAGATATAGTCTTTGACGGAACCATGCCACATCAGATCTATTTTTTGTGATATTACATATATGAAGCTCTGAAGTTCATTTCCCCACGCTTTTGGGACCCTTAAGATTCGAAACTAAACACATTTCGAAAATTTGTCTGAGGAACTTTCGTCTTATTTTGATGTGAGTAATCACCTCCAGAAGTTTGTCGGTGTAATTTTAAAAGACGCTGTTTGTTATCTAATTTCATATCCAGCCGTTCTTTTAACCCCCCCCCCCCCCCCCAAAAAAAAAATCCGTAAAAACCCTAAGAAAAACTCGGGTTATATGCCTGAAAGAGCATGTCTTATATTGTAATTACACTTCATTTTCTGGATGCTTGTAAATATTTTCATACATTCTTCCAAACTCAAATATACTGCGACTTGCTTTTTTTTTTTCCTTCAGACAATTTGCTTTAGCTCTTTCAGCAGTAGCATTGGCATTGGCAACTTTATAACATCTTTGGCATCATTCGTAGCTTCTATTAAGTGAAGCTGAAAGTGTTCCTTTTGTAAGAATATGTACAACGGTTAATCGTAGCAAAAATACTAATTTAATCTAATAAAAATAACGAATAAATTATAAATGCATTAAACTTTAAATTCATGACATGCCTTCAATGTGAGCTTGTGAAATTGTTCAATAAAGAAATATGGATTATTGCTTCGAACACAAATTGGATTAATACTGTAAAATCATGGATTGAGGTATACTTTTATATACGTGTTTTCAAACTTCATAATTTTTATGGTATAGGTGAAACATTTGCACTCTCCATAATCTCACAAAAATGCGCTTTCCGTAAGCGGACATAAAGTATAAGTGTTCAAATTGATCCTAAATAATTCAATATAAGTCGAATATGATTGGTCTTAAATACTCCCACATTGAGTAAGTACTGTTACAGTATGTCCTGAATATATATATATATATATATATATATATATTTTTAATTTCCCAGCAAACTGCTATTTCTATCATATTTTTATTAAATTAGGTCTCGGAATTAACACCAAAATGTATCAAGTTTGACAAATCGTTTTCGCTAAATCCCGACATTGTTTCTTGAAAAATTTCCGGCCAACACCACGTTAGAGGAAGATCTGCCAGATTGTTACTGAGTCAGTACATAAACTTATTTTTGAGAAATCATACTCATCATTGACATAGTTAACAACAAAGTTTTCCAATGTAGGTGATATTAAGAGTTTCATCCGCTAATGCAGAAAACCATTCAGCTGTAGTTAGTCAGGCAAAAAATTTCTTAATTGAAACTTGATCGCAAATTTCAATAATTGATTTTAACGGTTAGACTCTTCTCCCCTTATAGCCGACCGAGATAGTCGTGTGGTCTGAGGCATTAGGCCAGCGTCTCCGAGGTTGTGTGTTCGAATTCTACCAGGGGCATGGATGTTTGTGAAATTTAACAAGCGTTGCCCTCGTATAATCGTGACAGGTCGAAGTCAAAAGTTACTAATATTGCACATAGAAAATAAAGTTAACCAAAATTTTATCTTCTCCCTTATGATCTGAAAGATCACATTAGATCTTACAAACCGAAACTTTCCAATGTGTGTAATTTTAATTTATAATTTATATGTGATGTGACGAGGACGTCTGTTAAAGTTGTTTCTCTACGTAGAAAATAACTGCTTCAATCATAGATTTTAAATCTTTTATATTCAAAGTTTTCTCCGAATTACCCTCGTAGTACAGGAATTACTACATTCTTCATTACTGTCTAGAAATCTTTTTTTTTTTTTTTTACCGGCGCTATCGATATTATTGTCAAAGAAATTTTATTTTACTGAGATGGTTATTTACCACAGCTACCTAAATGTGAAACTACAACGCAGAATGTACAGTACGACCCTTGTCTGTTTATGAATAAACTTACAATTATATCGGGATGGTCGTAAGCTATAGTGCTGTTACAGCCCTTACAATTAATTTTATACTTGAACTAGCAATTATATGTTTCCAAATATAACTTCATTCTTTTCTTGTGGAAATACAGGAAAAGAATGAAGTTCTTCCAAGTTCTTAAAGTTGGAGTCAAGTGGGGGGATATATCCCCCATATCCCCCCTTACCTACGCCACTGTTCATGCCATATTCTCCATGCTTTTTGCTCATAAAAGTAATCCACACAGCACAAGTACGTCCATAGGAAATCCACAGGACGTCCCGATAGGATATTAGGACATCCCAGGCACGTCCTGAGTAGATCACTGATGGCCTAGGGACGTCCCTCGGACATCTCTATGTCCGCTTAAGTTCCCGAAAACGGGACCACCCCGCAATATTCCAATGGGACATCGGAGGGAATCACGAAAATTATTTATGGGAAGGTTACGAGAGGAATTTAGGCATCCTTTTGGACGTTTTAGGGCTGTCTTTGGAACACTTTGCGGGAAGTCCGCAGGACATCCCAGTAAATGATTTGTGGGATTTTCACTTAACGTACAATATATGAATCAAGTAAGGGGGCAAGAGGGGCAGAGCTGAAACAGGGCTGCTTTTGGTGACCCGTCTGTGAACTCTGAAAATTTTCAGAGTTCACAGACGGGTCACCAAAAGTACCCCGGTTTCAGCTCTGTAAAGCATCCAGTCCATGTCACCTCTGAAAGAAAC
>JAGDQP010016580.1:0-11287 GCA_022664845.1 Lepisma saccharinum
AGATTGGTCTACTACTCTCACGCTAACTAGTTTGGGAGAGAAGAGCGTAAGCTCTCACTGTGATCGCCACTATATCTTATTCATAGCAATTCCCCAATTGCATCACAATGTTTGGTGGGGAGCCATTCAATGTTTATTCGCTTCCAATAGCTTAATTAGAATGCCAGATATTTCAATGGATTTCAGAGAAGATATTGGACGTTATATCATTGCTGTTGCCCATCTAGTACACCATATACGGTATCGCATCAATGCTTATGCATGTACTTCACTTGTCACCCCTCACTACTGTACACGGTATAAATAGTAAAGGGAATTACATACACAAATCCTCTCACATATACAAACAATACATGGATTTGTTACATCGCATTATGTAATTATTACGGATATCACATCAGATGGCCACCGAAACGTGTATCACGCGACCAGAAGCGGCACTAGCCTTTGCGGTCTCTGGGCAATCAATCTTCACGAGGCCTCACGAATATAACTACTATATATATAACTACCATATATATATAACTACCATATATATATATATATATATATATATGTGTGTTTCTGCAAAAAAATCCACACAGGTGAATGATATCCGATTTTTTTTCTGTTGGGAGTTGAGATATTGATTTACATTAAATGAAATACAATATAATTAGGAATCCAAAAAAAAACCTCTGACCAAGTAAACAGATGTACAGCTTTACAATAGTAAGAAAAAGGTTCTATAGTTTTTAAACGGAAATTCTGCTACATTAATTGTCGCTGAAATCTTAATCAAATCGTTATAATTCAGAATAGATGGAACTTTGTTTTCTATAGATAGAAGAGCGAAATGGAACAGTCGGTCTTGAGTCATGGTGTTCCTTAAATAGGTTTTTGTTAGATTCAGATTAGAAAAGCTTTTTTCGGCAGACGCAACTTTAACTAGAATCGTGGTATTATTCTCAGCTCAATATAATTGTTCGGGTAGATTAAAAAAAATTACTATGCACTTAACATACTTCCACACACACACACACACACAAAATGCAAATATTCGGAAAGCTCCTAAACTTGTAATCTACTTTTGGTTAGTGTAAAGCAACAATCTCCACTAACAGACGGCCGCAGTACCTCCGTTTATGTCTAATGTATTTTTATCGTTGGACGAAATTTCAATGGTGCATCTACACTATCAATCCTAGAGAGCTCAAACTTTGACGAATGTTGATAACGAATTCAAGAATTCGATCAATGCCGATTTCTTGTTTTCGTTTTTGTTTATTATTTTAGATTTTGATGTTCAAAACAACAATCAAGTGAGTTTGAACAATAAAAAAGCGACCAAACTCTTGTACTTTGTTGAGAACTTCCTTTCGTGGATGTTAGAGCTCTCTAAGCTTCAATTTGTAGCTGGAGTAATGAAATTTCGTGCAACGATAAAAATACATTAGTCATATACGGAGTTATCGGTGCCATCTTTTAATTGGAATCGCACGCTTCATTAGCCGTCTTCTGCCAGTCCTTATTTATTTCTCTCCCGTAGTTCAATTAGAACAGATTTCAACAAACATGCCGAAAATTTAATACTGTCAGGATCATGTTTCTTTGCCAGTAGTGCCTTTCGTTTAGATTTTAAGCTGAAACACACTGAACGAATACGATATGATCGATATCACAATTTGAGAAAGATGGCTAATGAAAGACCTTGCTACCGAGTTTTCGATTACCTAGATAATAATGCGTTCGAGGCTCACAGCGACCGAAATGTATCGTTGTATTCTAGACAAGCTTAATACAATGTGCCCTACTGTTGTTTGGAGCTACGACGTCTGCAGCGCACTTGAGTAATCACTTAAATCCGCTCATCCTGTTATCTATAACAGAACAAATGGCATCACATGATTAACTTGCCATAATTAAGCTTGGTTAAATTCGATTTAACTCTGTTAGAATTAATTTCCCTGAACAATTTTACACACAGAATTCAAATACCACTCTATAGAATTATACGCAGTGTTACTTGTCTGGTGACTACGAGTAATGCAACGCGAGGTTGTCCTTGTCATATGCTTACCTATCACCGTTCTGCACTGCATTGAAGCGAAACCATCGCCAGATATTCATAAGTGGCCTATCACCTATTTTTTTTTCTCCCAATTCCCCTTGAACTGCTAGCCAATTGTAAGTAATTTTTGACACAAACTGTTTTTATGTTGATTTTAAATATATCTTCTAGATCTCAACGCCAACTTAATATATTCTAGATCTGAATGCCAAGTTAATATCTTCTAGATCTAGATGCCAACTTAATATAGTTACGTGTTAGTTTGAGAAATAAATAATAAAATGCCTTGATCAAATTCTCGCATATAATAAATTGGACAGATCGTTAACAGCATTAACACGAACCACTGTTCACTCATAAGAAGTGCTCGCACTTGTGTTTTCTACTGTTCGTGTGGGTCTTTATCTTCTCCATCACAAGCTAACCGTCAGGCGATCATTACACCTCAGGCAACCAGCAAAACTCAGCATATGTTCTGACCTCATGTTGGAGGACAGTGCATCCTCAAGTGTGAGAGAAAAGACTATGCAGTGTTCCAGTTAATTCTTTCATGACTCTTCTCTATTTAAGAACTTCTCTGCCACTAATAAATATCCTCTTCAGCCATCTGAAAATCTTTTGGGCCAAGGAAAAGTATACAGTTTATGTCATGTTCATAATTCAAACATAATGCATGGATAACAATAAAAACTCATAACTTCACCATATGAGAGATATATCTTCATTGAATATGCAGTGCATCTTACAGTTCCATATTTAGATTTTGAGTTGATCGACTAAAGTGTCGATAATTTTATGCAAAGTTGCGTCCTTTTTCCACCGTAATATTATTTGAATTGAATTTACTTCAATATGTAATTATAAATCTATGTTTAAATAGCGTAAGTTTGTTTGAAGATGATCAAGAGAACTCGAACGTTAAACGAACTCTTAAATACGCATCTTACATTAGCGTAATTACTATCTTTCTTGACTAACATTGCGCTGAAATTTTTATATTTAACAACAGTTTTAATTTACTGACTATGCACTGCATTGCAACTCCATTTCTTTGTAATTGTAATATTTTGTATTGTAGCAATGTAGTTCCAGTGGATCAATGGCCGAGAGCAGTATAGATAAACTTATTCAATAATTAAGCCCCGATGAACTTGATCAGTCGATAGAAATTGTAAAACAATTACAAAAGGTTTTAGTCAATGCTGATGGAAATGGAAGTGTTGGAGAATTCTCAGAGATTCACCCAAGTGTAAAACAAGAGAAAGAATCTGTTATTGTATTAAGTGAACCTGGAAAGCCTCTTTCGCAGGTGAGTTATTCCCAAGCATATGTATTTTCTGGGCTAATTAATTTGTTTTAAAAGGCTTTCCTGAAGTATGTAGTTTCTCACTCTTTGGATTTGTGGAGCGTTACTCCAGGATATTTCCGTATAATCATGTACTACTTGACATGAGGCGACAGTTAATATTTCTCTCCAATAGATGAGAGTCATACTTGTGGAGTTGAATTGACGTCTAAATATATTTACTTTTTGAGTTATTGTAAATTTTCCTCTTAATATAATTTTTAAATTTAAGTAGATATGTGTTTGTTGTGTCATGCGTCTTTCTGCGTTACGTGTTATTGTAAGGAATACCTGAAACGGTCTGGACTGATTTTCAACTCATTCATCTTCTATACTTGGTGTAACAAATATTCGCTAATTACGGTTTCGCACGTAGTTCATATATCGTTCGTGCCACATAATGCAGACTTCATTTCCCGTAAACTCCAGTTGTTTTCCGATCGATGAGACAGATTTGTGGATGCAGAGACAAACTTCGTTTACTAAACTATGTTAATTTTTATTTCATTGATTTATTATTCGCAAGTGATACATGTCTGCAGGACAGTTGAGCAGAACTAACAGAATACGCTATTCTTTATTTTTAGATTACGGAAATGGTATTTAATTCGACAGTCAAAATACTTAATACATTAAAGGTATTTAGATATTTTAGCGTTAAAGATTATTCAGTCTCCGCCGTCGTAAAACTTAAATTTGCCTTCTCCAAAATATGTGGTTCGTAGATATTGAATGACCCCGAAGCATATATCTTAGTGTTTTAGAAAATTATTATTAAATCGTAATTTAATCGACACAAATGTTAGTTGTTAAGCAAACGTTTCGTTTGATGCAATATTTATTTTTAAATGGAATTTAAAAAGTATTATTTTAGTTCGTGATAAATAAAAGATATTACAATATTTTTAGTTATGTATGTCCGTTTAATTTCACTTTGTCTATACAGTATCCTTAACCGGTTATACTTATTACATTTTCAGCCAGAAATTTCGAGTAATTAAATTCCATAATATTCCAGATGAGACTTTAAACTTTTAAACAAAATAAACTGCATAAATGAATATTTGAAAGCATTTAATGATAACAAATTAGGATATGATAACTTAACTACTTGGCAGAGACACGCTTATTTAAGATTGAACTTTCCTTAAGGCTGAATATTCACGTTTAAATCGATATCAACTTTGTCTCGATTGATCACATTTAAGACAACATTTCTATATCTCACATTTTAGACATTCCTTCATTAGAACTCGATTTATTTACAATAGATTACAGCCATTCAGTTCAAGTTCATCCAATACAAAGAGTAATGCAAATGGAACTTTACAGGAATTAAGAGACGATGAAATTGACTTATCGAGAGAACAGCTACAAAACTTTGTCGTCGTTTCTGATGAAGCTGGAAAGCAGGGAGAGTCGTACCAGAGCGATCAACAAGTAAAAGATAAAAAGGAATGCCAGAGCGCATTAACAGGTTCTCTAACATTTTCTGAGAAACAAGAAATACCTTCTGAGGTGAGTAGTTGCACAAAAATCTATTTATTAATTTCATAGGAAAGCAGATTTTAGATCTAGTGCACCTTTTGTACTTTTCAGTTTCCAGCCGATAACAATTCAAGGAAAAAAGAAAAAAATATTTAGATTCCACTTTATTTTCGTAGTACACTAATTGGCAGGTAGAGCCAAACTAAGCTCATTAGAATGGTTAATGAATATTTGAAATAAGTGATGCATTCACTAAAAATGCAGTTTTGAGAGTTGAATTTTAACAATACGATTTATTGGAAATTAAATGAAAATATAGTGAGGTCGATGATGTGAATTTCCTTTGGACCAATTAATTTCGTAATTTGTCTTCCGGTTTCACATTCCCTATTTATATTGTTTCAACTACACATATCTGCTAATGGTAAGATAATGTCACTGAAAACGCGATCAGATCCGAAACTTTATTTCCTTAATATTACAGAATCCCATGTTTAGCAACTGGAAAACTAATTAGTGTCATAACCAACGTATGTTGTTGGTGTCTCAAACCATAAACTATGTTCTATTTGATTTTGTTATTCTATGTAATTCTTTCGATTTCGCCTCTCCTATAAGGATTACATTCGAAACAGTTTTGAACAGAATATCCACCTTCTCAGAAGGATTGTACGTGCAAATGCATGTTTTACTATTTCTTAAAAATGAAAATTATTATGATTATTCAATAAATTTTTTTTTCGCGTTGAGAACTGATATTCCTAAACTGTTATTACTCAATCAGGCTGCGAGATAAGGTGAACAAAAGAGAGGTACGTAATATAAAAATTCCCTTTTTTCAACCATGGCTGAGTGACTCCAAAGGGATGACAGGTTCATGGTTACGAAGTTATGTAGGGTGGGTACGATCGTTGATAACACGTGTTCAGTTGAAAAGGTATCGAGCCTACATTATGTAGGCGACCTTTTTGATTTAGAGTAATTTGGGTATTAGGGTAATTGAGGCGATTTATGTAAAAACATGCATACGCAGTTAAATGAGCCCTTCTTCACGTACATGGTTCAGTTGCCATTTGTACGGTAGGGAATAAAATAAGTTGAATACGTATCAGGAGTATTTGTATGGCTGGTAATAGTCTGTAAAAGAAGAAATTGTAGGAAAAAACTACAAAATTTATTTTTATATTTTTAAATAGCTAGTTGCTAAATTTCACTGTGCTGTTTATCTGCAAGTCAGATACGCTATGCGAGCGTTACTCCCCTGTGAGATTATTGACTTTGATAACGATCACTGATGTTTCCATTTGTTTGATTGTTTTTGTATGGAAGCGAGCCTCTACAACTGAATCATAAACATAAGTACTGTAGATGTAGTGAAATTATGCGATGACGAAATGAAATCATATTTTGCATATTCCTACAACCAAATAGTTTTTACGACTCCCAAGTACAGAGAAAGTTCTACTTACGTGTTTATGTTTATATGATGTAGGAATATGCAATGTCGATATTACTACGTAAAACCTCCTCCAAACCATAAGTGCCATAGGAAGTATTTTCACTACACTTTAAGCTTTAGTGCAGGGGTTCCCAAACTGAGGTTCGAGGACCCCTGGGGATCCGTGGGTATATTTCAGGAGGGCTGCACACATTTGTAACAGAAAATAGGATATACCATCGTTTTCTTTAATGTTTGCGTTGAAGTAATCATACTTAAGAGATATTTTTAAATAGTTTAAAAAATACTTTTAATGATTAGCTAACAATATATTCAGTGTGTACGTCATTTAGTTGTTTGAATTGTTTATCTGTTTAAAGGAAGTTTCAATGTGTATTTCTAAACAGGGCAGTTTTTTATGCCCCGATGGTGTACGCTATTTGGAAATTCACTGTACAAATAGACAGTGTAATTAAATACTTACAGTAAATACTTAATCTGCTCACTCATACGTAACACGCAGAAGTTAAAAGGGAAGGTAAAATGAGTACGTTTAGGTAGTATGAAAACAGAATGAGAAGCTTATGCAAGAAGTTCTTTAATTATGCGCTTGATTACATCAGTTTCAAATGACAAGCGCTAACTGTGGATGTATAGTAGTAGTAACAATCGCGCTACCCTTTTTATTTGTCCGTGAGGATGATTAGATCATTTTTCAGTCTTGGTGTTCCTTACCTATTGGCATAGCTGACACACAGTTATTTACGCATGTTTGTATAACTGCTGTAGTTTGTTCGATGCGCTGTTCGAAAAAGTCCAGTTCTGTGAAGCGTTCTTCATAGATTAAAACATCAGAAACTTAGGTTCTTCAGAGACTTAAAATATTCCAATCCTAATGGAGGTAACGCGATGAAAATTCCTCAATATTTTGATGCTTACAGGAATGTCAGGTTCATTTCTAGTCAAGAAAGAGGAATTTTGTGTCCGCAGTGTGTGTTATTTGTTATCAAGGGAAGCATGAAATCAACAAAGCTCTTAACATTTCGATATATGTAGACAAAACAGCCTGATTATGTTACAAAATATCAACAGTATAGGTTTTTTTTATAAGAAAGCAAAAGCTGATGTATACGGTCACTTGTGAGTGGTATAAAAGAGTGGTTCGTACTTCGTATGAAGAGGGGAAGCGAGGAATTAATAAAAAGCCCTGCTAATAGGTCAGGACGAAAAGGCTAGTAAGTTTTTTAGTCTGATTTCATTATCAAATAATACAGTTAGAAGAAGAAGGATAGATAAAATGGCCGAAAATAGTAGGATGACATTGATAAACAGAGATGCCTGAAGGCCATAAATAAAACAAAAATAAATAGAAATATAAAATATACAATTTTTTCTACCCAATTCGACGAGAGCAATCGCACTGTGAATAATGAAAACTTAATTTCGTTCAGCCGTTATGAAAGTAAATTGCACGAGTTTTTTTGTAAACATCTACCATCACATATCGCATCAGCAGAATTGTTTCAGATTATGAATAAGTTCATATTTGACAGTGGTTATAATTGGAATAAATGTATTAGTATTAGGAGTGACTGAGAAAGATTGATGTGTTGAAGCAAAGTGGGCTGGTTACTATAGTAAAACTGTAGAACCATTTTCAGTGTGGGTTCGTTGCTATATCCACAGATGAGTAGCAAACAAGGTGACATCAGAACTCAAAGAGTTGCTTTCACAAGTTAATTTGGGTTGTGAATTTCGTTAAATCACACCTTTTGAGTTCTCGGTTATATCTGTGAAGAATGAGCAGTGGCCATTAGTTAAATAATGCACTGTGAAGTAAGATGGCTTTCCCGAGGAAGGCTATTGAATAGATTAGTTGCTTCTTTCATTTCAACTTCAAACTTCGACAGGTTTCGTGACTTCAACTGGATCTTATTTTGCTGATATCCTCAACAATCTGAATTTACTCAATTCAAGCATCTAGTAACACTGTGTTTTCAGCTTCGAGATAAAATAGACGGAAGGTTAGAAAAACTTAAATTTAAGACTAATAGATTAGACTGAAATACTTGAGCAATTCTTTTCAATGGTAGAGTTCGTTTAGATGTCAGAAGAAAATGTTCCAAAGGAGATAATCTATTTGCAACTATGGGGATATTTGCTAGGGACGGGTCAGAGTGACATGTGGATAAGAAAACCATTTGCTGATGCACTATCAATCACCTTCTTTCGGACGCCACATCAAGATTATATATGGTGTAGTAGAAAGTAATCCATTATTTTGCCAATAGATGGTTTCAGTGATCTGTATCTCGCGTTGTATAAGTCCGATCGGGTTCAACGCAAAGCTTGATGCAAATCTATCATTTGTTGTCGGTAACGTTGGATATTAACGGTTTCGGCAGGTTCAGCAGTTCATAATAGATCACTCCTTTCTGATCCCACCAAACACAAAGCATTGTCTTCCGTCCATAGCGATTTGGTCTTGCAGTCGATGTCGCCGGTTCTCTTGGAGTTACCCATGATCTTTTACGCTTAGGATTCTCAAAATAGATGCACTTTTCGTCACCAATCACAGTTCGATGAAGAAATGATTTCCTTTTGAACTTGGCGAGCAGAATTTCGCAAGTGGTTTCTTGGTTTTCCTGCTGTCGTTCAGTCAATGCATGTGGAACCCATTTTCCCACCTTCTGAATCTTGCCCATGGCTTATAAATGTATGGAAACTGCTTCTCATGTCACATTTAATTGATCCGTGAGTTTTTGTTGCGTTTGAGCGTCATCCTCATCCAACAAAGCTTGCAATTCGCTGTCTGCAAACTTTTTCGTTGGTCTTCCACGTTCTTCGTTTCTCACGTCAAAATCGCTACTTTTAAATTTTGTAAACCACGCATAACACTGTGACTTACCAAGAGGATGATCACCGTAAGCTTCGACAAGCATTGCGATGCGATTCTGCAGCAGTTTTCTTCAAATTGTAACAAAAATCAATGCTGTCCGCACATCGTAGTTTGTAGGTACAAATTGCGCCATGTTCAACGCTATTAAACACTACACTATGACATGAAACTTGTCTGGTTGTGAGTTACAAATCGTTATCAGCAGTCAAAACAAGCAAGTGGCGCCAAGGACGCAGTTTTACGGTAACCACAATGACAGCTAACGCCGTCTATGCACAAATTCCGGTTTCATATTTACACACCTGGTATTACAAGCAGTAGTAGTAGTTATAAGGGTTAGTAAAAAAACCTTTGATAAACTTTATTTTGTATGGACTATTTGAGCAACTTTCACTTCAGCCCATCACGATTATATGAGTGCAATGCTTATTTATAGTCCACAAACATTCTTGCCTCAGGCGAGATTCGAGCTCGTGAGTTTGGAGACGCTGGCCTAACTCCACAGAAGTAGTAGTTGTATTAGTAGCAGAATTTGTGATAGTTGCTGTTGTAATAGTAGTAGTAGGTGTGAAATTGTTAGTGTTGCCAACTGATACGAATTATAGTCTGTATGTATAAAATTGAAAGTGTGTGTGTGTGTTTGAACGCTATACATACTTTCACATCCCTTGATGAATTCGAACATTTGGTACACATGTTTCTTAGGTCCTAGGAGGATTAAATACTGCATTGAAACCGAGTGGGGTGGGTGCAACTCGGAACCCACTTGACCTAAACTTACGAACTTTAAATTTGGCAAGCACGTTCCTTAGGACAAAGAAAAATTGATGACAATATTAAAAGTCGATCCGACAAATGATGAAATTTTAGAATAAAGTCGTGCAACTCTTAATGTTGCAAATATAATGTATGTACTCAGCACGAACGGTAGGGCCAATCAGCTAGTAACTCAATAAATTTCCGTTAAGTCCGAAAAGTCATCCCATGATTTGATATGTAATGACCATAAGGCTATTTAAAGACGTTTAAACAGTTTTACCTTTCATATTGTCGATATAAAAAGTGCACGGACAGTACAATACTATACAAATTTCTAAATGAACTTGTGTTCTTAGACCACAGCTCAGTTCTCTTTTAATCTTATTGTAACTACTATCTGTGGTAGATCTAGTGTAAATATGCTATATTTGTCTTCTAACGTACCTGAAGAACCGTAATCGGATCTAGTGAAATCTTGGGGCTTTGATATGTCCAAGTAGGATTTTTTAAACTCTAGATGCAGACATGTAGTGTTTACCTTAGGGACAGACAGGTTGAGTGCTTCAAATTTGTGAAAGTCAATAATTTTATGTTCTTGATCATCGTTATAGAAATAAGAAGCAGCAGAGACTCACAGATAATGGAAATTCAGGACAAAAGTGCTAACTCTATAGACACGGTTTCAAATGAGATATTTATTTATTTACCCTCTACAGAGAAATTCATTCTCCACTTGATGAAGGTTTACGCTAATATCATGTCTGTTACAATTACAGTAAACAGCAACACAAAAATACAAGCTTGAATCTAATACACCTATGTATAAATACTTAAAAATACGGTAATTCATAAAAAAGAGAAACAAATAATAAATATTTCAACATTCATGCATTAGATAAATCATCAATAAATTTCATAAATATTACATCGTGCCTGTATCAAACAATACACATATACATACATACACGTTAGTCGCACATAGGCACATACATAAACACATATACACATCCATGCATACACATGCACACCTACATACGTACATAGACAGGGTTACATGCGTTGGACCAACACGGCGTTTGACCAACACGGCGTTGGACCAACACGGCGTTGAACCAACACGGCGTTGGACCAACACGGCGTTGAACCAACACGGCGTTGGACCAACACGAAACCATCACGGCGTAGGACCAACACGGCGTTGAACCAACACGGCGTTCGACCAACAATAATAACCGGCATACGACCAACACGGTAAAACACAAATCTTGATAATATTGAAATAATTATGTAATAATAATTTATTTAAAA
>JAGDQP010016580.1:17601-29968 GCA_022664845.1 Lepisma saccharinum
AATTAAAAATATTTGACTTCACTACTCGACATGTGTCCGTAATTTTTCCAGCAAAATGCGTGTCATTCATAACATGAAGTGTGTGATCTTTTGTATTCTTCCGCATCTCGCCATATTTGTACGTGCTGATCAATTCGAGTGCGTATTTAACGAAATAATAATGACCCATATGATTTCAAAACGCTTTTTGGATTGCTAGTTGTTGCTAGGTGTTGTGTGTGAATTATTTACAAGAGAATGAGTAGTGTAGGGCGTACATATGTATCAATAGTTGATGGAAGCTGTGGTTCCGAAAGTCAAGGATAACCGTATGATTTCGAGACAAACTCATAATATTCATCAAATGATAATGAAAATAGACAATAAAACATAAACGATAATCTTTTCTTGATGACCCGCAGCTTTCACAAGTTATTGAACCATGTGTACAAACTATATCACACATTACCTTGCAAATAATTATTATTGGCGCTTCTATAAAGTCCTAGTGACAGTTAGCAAAACGAAAAATGGCACGGGAAGTTGTGTCACTATTATTTCGTTAAATATTCAATTAAGTTGGTCAACACATGAACATGGCGGAGTGGGGGACTTCTAATGGCGATACTTCGTCCTATGAATGATACTATTTTGCTACAAAAATCTTGGACATCATGTCGAGTGAGTGAATACGATTATTTAAATCAGGTTAGATTATTCTGTGGGGTATACGAGTTGCGCATGACGTTTAACACTTACTCCATATGCTCATCCCCGACACGCAAGTAGCTGAATAGTCCCAAGTACTTTTCGCTCTTTCAATCTCATTTCATAATTCCATTAATCAAAACTTCGTTATATTTTGCAATTCAACACTTCCATTCACGTTGGAAATGTTTGTTAGATTTGTGGTGCAAATTTTAGATTTTTTTTGCGAGACATTAAGTAAAGTGTACCCAGTAAATAAGCCTAATGGATTCAAGATGATTAAATATTCCATTACCTCACTTCGTGAATTATTTACAAGGGAATGAGTAGTGTAAAGCGTACACATTAATCAGTAACTGGCGGACGATGGGGTTCCAAAAGTGAAGTTTATCCGTATGATTATGAAGCAAAAATCAATATTCGTAAAACTATAATGAAAAAAAATAAAATAAAATAAAATCATTAAACATTACTCCACTTCATACCTTATCATATTCCTTTCTCCTTTTGAGCTGCTGGTAGCAAAAATAAATAAATAAATAAAGCATTCAATTTCTTGAAGTACATTAACTTCGCTGACCACCTGTAGTGTGTATTCCGATCATTGTGCTATGAAGAATATAATTACAGAATTCTCCTATACCATTCAATGGTGGTGTAACCCCTCAAAATTCTCGGGTGCATATCCCAACTTTAAAGCTTTTAAGAAGTCAATAAAAAAAAACTCCTAAATGCTACTTACACGCACCAATTTTAGCTACATACTCCCAAACTGAAAATCTGAATTACTTTTCAGTTGTATCCGAGTGAGAAAAACTCATCTATAAGTCGAAGAAATTTGTAAAATTCAATAATTCCAATAACTGTATTTCTTGGTTGCAATCGCGCTCGTTTTCCTAGAGGTACCTCTCCTCTTCGACTATAAGTTCCGCTTTGCTTTAGTTCATGGGCCGCAAAAAAAAAAAAAAAAAAAAAAAATACACGAGAAGTAATTTCCCCAACGTGCCTAGAAGTGTTGAAATCCCAAATATATCAGTTTCGGGTAATGAATGTGTGAAATGAAAGTGAAATAGCGAATAATGCTAGTGATTACTTAGCTTCTTACGCGATGGAGAACCAGCGTATGCAGCACGACTAAACTCTATGTACATCGCCTATAATGAAAAATATCGAACCTGACTTTAACTAACCCTCTTTGCTTGACCGAGATACTATCCGTGTTTTTTGTAGTAAAATATGTGTCATTCATAACACGAAGTTTCGCTATAACTCCGCATTGTGTTATGTGTATTACATGTTGATCAACTGCGCATTTAACGAAATGATAATTGCATATAGCTTTACGTAGCACGTTTTGAATCCGGTTTGCCAGTAGGTGTATCTCTGGTAATTATTTGCAAGAAAACTTTGTAAACTTTATTTTGCCCATGCCATTTTAGTAACTTTGAAATCGGCCTGTCACGATTATGAATGTGATGCTAGTTAAAATTAACATCCATACCCAGCCGGGATACGAACTCGGGATCTTCAAGTCACTGATTTAGTACCCCTAAGCACACGGCTACCAGGTCGCCTGGTAATTAATTATATGTAAGGGGAAAAGTGGGATAGAGCGTGCATATGGCACGGAATCTGCGCGCCACAATGTGAAGTTTATATCTTATTTTCCAGGGTGTATAAGAATATGCGGGCCAGCAATCTACAACCGTCACGTCTACGTATTTTTTAGGTAGTAACTCACTCTTCAAAGATGTGTTTATTACATAATTTCTTTATTCCACATATCACTTAATGCAATCTAACCTTCATATTTCTTACTTCAGAAACTAGTTAATTTGGATCGTATTTTGTTTGTGATTTACTGTGCTATCCTCTATTCTAGTTTTCGTAATTCCTGAAAAACTCCCTAGATGGCGAAATAGTAGAATCCCATTGCCAACTGTTGTTCGGTTCTAACTAACCTCCAATTAACTAGCCATCAGTTAAAAGGCAATTGAAAAACGAGTAACAAAATTAAAGTTTAGGTTAACTTTAACTAACAGTTAGTTAACTGCAAGTATAACTGGGCAATGAAAAACTAGGCCTTAGGTAAGTGTTCAATGATTAACAAAAATAAACTTCTGCGAACATTTTACAAATGCGTCTAGCCAATGCACCAAATTTGTAAAGAAACAACAAACAAAATTACGTATATTATGACCCAACCAGTAATGGACCAACGCCAGTGGTTGACCAGTAAGGGAAACAAACGGTAATAATAGACTGTGTTCGATACAGACAGACATTAGTAGTAAACAAACTACGTTTTATACTTCATTAGGGAGGGTTGCATATTTCTCAGAGTTGTTTAAAAGATAATCAAAGGAAATCAAATTAGAATCGTTTAATTGCAGTAAATATGTTTTTATTTCACACCAATTACATGATTATTGTAAGGCAAAACGATACCTTTTGAATGCCGGTACAGACCACAAATGTATTTATACGGAAATACATATTTCGAAGAACTTGTCTTTTTTTAAATATATATATATAGATATATATAGTTAGTGCAAAAAGTATTGATACACCTAACAAAACTATTAAAAATCTGCGTTATCCGTACTACATGGAACTTTATTATGAAAATAAAGAAAGTAATCCAATCTCACACTTGTCAGACGATATTCTTAAGATCAAAGACAAAATATTGTACGAAAGACTACTGTCAAATGTATTTCCAAAAAATTACAGAAAATGAACGAGCAAAAAGTATTGATACACTATTATAATTCGTCAACTTTGGGTGGAACGAGAAGGGTAGGGGTTGCTCGACCTATTTGTTGTTCATTCTGAATTTACCGTGTGTTGGTGTGTTCACGATGTGCTGGACTGCAGCTGAGATCGTAGCGTGCAAAACTCGTAAAATGGGACGAAAAGGCAGAGACCACAGAAGCAGAGAGCATGGTAATAATTCACTTACATTATCAGTGCAAATCATTAATTCAGATATCTAAAATAGTTGGAAGACTAAAGGCAAGAGTTCAACATATAATAGATAGGGTTGGTGAAAGAAAATCATTGAAGAATGGCTACAGATCTGGGTGTTTTGGGAAATTAAACAAATATACTGAAATAACATTGATTAGACAAGTAAAGGGTAATCCTAAAATTAGTGCACCAAAATTAGCAGTTGCGCTTAGACAAGAGTTAGATATTAATATATCTGTGCTAGCACTGTGCGAAATTATCTCCGAGCTAACGAGTTACATGGAAGAACAGCCAGTAGGAAATATTTCGTGAGTGAAGCAAATAAGAAGAAAAGATTCCAATTTGCTAACCAGTATATAAACGCGAGCCCAAAATATTCAAATCGAGTTGTTTTTACGGACGAAATGAAAATGGACATTTTTGGTTCAGATGGAAGAGAAAAGGTGTGGAGAAAAAAGAATACAGAACTGGAAAAGCAAAATCTGCAACCTACTGTAAAGCATGGTTGTGGTTCTGTATTAGTTTAGGGTTGTATGAGTGCTTCTGAAGTGGCGAATTTGCATTTTATTTATGGGGCGGTGAACCATAAGGCATATATTAACATATTAAAATTTAATCTCCATACATCAGCAGATAAAATGGGTATTAAAGACAACTTTGTATTTATGCAGGATAATGACCCAAAGCATAGAGCACACAATACATAATTATGGATTCTTTACAACACACCAAGGTACATGCACACGTCACCTCAGTCTCCAGACATCAACCCAATTGAATATTTGTAGGTATATCCAAAAAGCAGAGTGCGTGCAAGACAAATTTCAAATAGAGATTTGAAAAATGCGTTAATAGAAGAATGGGGTAATATTCCGTCATCGCTGACTTCCAAGTCAGTGAAGTCAATGCCTTATCGATTGCATTCCATCCAAAAATACAAAGGATACCCTACAAAGTATTAAACCCCCATTAAACCACAGAACCTAGGGCACAAATAGTGATAATCTGGACTGTATCAATACTTTGTGTTCTTGTATATTTGTCTTTAGAATCCATTGTTTACGACTTTATTTTTCCAAAAGAAGGCATTTCTATTATTGTTAATTCTTTTATAATGAAAT
Source organism: Lepisma saccharinum (assembly GCA_022664845.1). Classification (NCBI taxonomy): domain Eukaryota; kingdom Metazoa; phylum Arthropoda; class Insecta; order Zygentoma; family Lepismatidae; genus Lepisma; species Lepisma saccharinum. The sequence goes on from JAGDQP010016580.1 coordinate 22,380, forward strand.
TGAAAGATGAACAGTTCTTTTGTTTCGTTTAATATATTTAATTACCATCCAAGCTGTAGTTTTTCTTACATTTGTTAAGTGTATCAATACTTTTTGCGCTAACTGTCTGTTTTTCAAAAGGAGAACACTGAATAAAAAACTAGAATATTTAATATAGAAATGAAACAATGAAATTCCTTTTCGCATTCCTTTTTGAAACATGCTCCACGTAACAATGTCTATGAGAAAAATATGAATCTTCAAGGAGCATTCACTTCTGATTTTGTGTGTGAATGGAAGGGTGTGTCGTGTGTGTTTTAATATGTTTTTGTAGTCAACTTGCACAGACGGTATGATAAATTATGTATTAAAACGCAGAAACGAATAAATGTGTGAGAAAAAAAATGTAGAACGTAAAACATCGTGCTCTTGACTTAAAAAGGACATTTCCATATATTTGAAAAAGGGGGAGGGCGGGATTTTGGAGGACAAGACGTAAAAATGATGATTTGTCCTCCAAAATGAGGACGTCTGGTAACCCTGTATATAAGTTGCATTTTACGTCTAACATTTACTTAAACTGTTAGTTCCGTGATACTCCCAAAAATTAATGAACAAGGGCGACAACCCAAGATGTGTCACCTCGGTTTCAATTTTAGAACAGTGTTACCATCTAGAGTATATCCTTAGTGTGAGCCAATACGCTCGTTGGGGCTCATTATGTTATGTAATAGTTGCCTGTACTTTTATCTAATATTAATTAAATAAATATGTGTTTACCACAGCTTGTGTCGTACGTAGTTTTTTTTTTTTAAAAACGAGAAAAATGAACGCAGGAAAAAATACATAATATTTTTAAATATTTCTTGCTTTTTTGGAAAATAACGTTTTTTTACTATTACGGGGTCCCTGACATGTTTCTATTTTAGAGTTTACAGATTGATTCTGGAAATTTTATATGCAAATAATATTTTTCTTATTTGTAACATTTGATGTAAGACACTGAAAATACGTGACCATCTTTAAATCAATTGTAGCCAAACAATTAACATTCAAAAGCACTTCTTGAAATGCATTTCCCTGTGTTTAAAGCACATTTACGCTGGAGATGCCTATGCTGTTATGTGTTGCTTCTAGTCACTACTTTTAGTCTGTTTATATTTGCGTATTTCTAATTAGAGGTACTTTCGCACTCTATGCGTTCTCACGTGCCTTTTTAATTCCGGTTGGGTATACATTTAAACACATGTTTGTCATTCCAAAAGGCCACTCCTTTGTATGTGTTTTCAGATGTCTAACTTGATTAGATTTATATAGAGAGATTACACACTGAAGAGGCATTTCGTCCGTATGCATGAACATGTTTCTTTTAAGATGTTTTTCGAGTACTTTTGTTTACACTTAAAATACCTTCCGTTTGTATGTGTACACTGGTGTATTTTGAGGTTACCTTTTCGAGTACATATTTATTCACATATTGTTCATTTAAGAAGGATTTCCGTCTCTGTGTCTTAACATTTGTCTTTTCAGACTACTCACTCGATTGCATTTATATTCACATACTTTACATTGAAAACACCTTTCGTCCGTATGAGTTAACACTTGTCTTTTCAGTTCGCTCTTTCGACTACATTTTTATTTACATATTTCGCACTGAAAAGGACTTTCGTTTGTATGTCTTAAGATGTGTGTTCTCAATTTTATTTTTTTATTACATTTATATGTACATATTTCACAGTGAAACAGTCTTTCATCTGTATGCGTTAAAATGTGTATTTTCAGATAACTTTTTCGACTACATTTATATCCACACATTTCACAATGATAGGTCCTTTCGTCTGTATGTGTTAACATGTGACTTTTCAGATCATTCTTTCGACTACATTTATATTTACATATTTCGCAGTGAAAAGGCCTTTCGCCTGTATGTGTTAAGAGGTGCCTTTTCAGACTTCTCTTTAGAGTACATTTATATTTACATATTTCGCACTGAAAAGGTCTTTCTACTGTGTGTGTTAACAAGTGAATTTTCAGGTCACTCTTTCGAGCACATTTATATTGACATATTTCACACTGAAAAGGCCTTTCGCCTGTATGTGTTAACAAGTGAATCTTCAGGTCATTCTTTCGCGTATACTTATATTGACATATTTTGCACTGAAAAGGCCTTTCTACTGTATGTGTTAACAAGTGACTTTTCAGGTAACTCTTTCGAGTACATTTATATTTACATATTTCGCACTTAAAAGGCCTTTCGCCTGTATGTGTTAACAAGTGAATCTTCAGGTCACTCTTTCGAGTATATTTATATTGACATATTTCGCACTGAAAAGGCCTTTCGCCTGTATGTGTTAAGATGTGTATTTTCAGGTTATGCTTTAGAGTACACTTATATCCACATATTTCACATTTCAAGAGATTCCCTCCTTTATGTTTTATATGTCCTCTACAGCAGATATTTTCGATAAATTTATATCTGCATATTTCACATTGGAAGCCTTCCGTCTCTGAATTGGCTCGCCCATGTTCTTTCAGCTGAAATTAGAATAAAAGTTACTTTAATATATTTTTATTGTTCACGTTTTAAGGATCTCTCAAAAATTAAGTAATTCCATTTTACAGGGATCCTTTGTGCCTTGTAGCTTCTCAACCCTGGAAATTTCGCATGCTGTAAATGTAACCCCGCGTTGATAATTTTGTATGCAACACAGCAAACAAGTTGTAATTTTCCGCCCCTCAAAGTAGCTTCCTATTTTATATCGCTCTTCACTGCCAAATTAAGTTCAGTTGCTTTCAATAGAATGTTCTAAAAACTGCGAAATTATTTTCTCCTGCAATCATAATAACACCACGCTTGTTTTTTCTGGAATTTGTGGAAAGGGTTATATTAAATTTTCGTACTTTACTTCTTGCTGTAGTAAGTGTCTATATTAGTGTTAGATTTTACGAAAAAGTGCAATACGAACAAATACCGTATGCGCATTTACAACTTTGTCAGATCAATTTTTGAGATTATATATTGAAGACGGAGAAGAATTAGGTGACAGTACTTAATGAACTGAAGATCTTTCGGAATGGAGCAGAGATTAAGACAATTCAGGAAGTCTACAAGAGCGAAACCATGATACAAAATTATTTACCGTCAATGAGTAGAAATATTGTGGCAATTTTCGTATTAGGGAAGAATTATGCTTAACCCTTTGCATAAGTCAACAGTATTCGGCTCAGGAAGCAATGTTATGACAACTAGAGATAGTTTACAATTGTATTTACTGATGAATTCTTTGAGTAAATCGTTCAGTACACGACAAGCACTTTACTATTGTGCAAGCTACATGTGAACGTGATGTGTAAAGATCGTAATAAACTTCTCACCTGAAGGTAAATTGCTGTAGTAATTAAACATATCATTTTAAAGCAGAATATTAGAAAAAAGTGTATATTACTAAATTCAGCTCCATAAATTGTGTATTTATAAATAAACAGTGGCCCCTGTTGATATTTAGATTTTGTTCAAACTAAATGACACAGAATTGAATTGGGTACAAGTTGACCAAATGCAAGGGTTTCAGGGTTACTTGAATTTAAGAATGGTAGACATTACATACATTGTTTTATGGTTGTCTAGGATTTATGAATCGTATATCTCGTTTTAGATAACCCAGGCTTGGACCGGTACATTCTAAAACGCTCTCAATTTGCAATCTCTTTATTAAATACATCACGTAGTTAACGAGAATATTTTCTTATTTTATAGCAATACTACCGCTATGTATTTTTGCAGCTATATGTAGAATTTGTAACTTGGGTTTGTCAATCCGAGGACGACAATCTAAACAAATCAAAAACCTTTCGATGCACTACTAGAGTTCAACGAAACCTAATTTCCTCATTAGATATATGTTAACCGTCCCACTTCAAGAACGATGCTATAACGTCGCTTGCAAAATATCCCACATTTCGTGCGAATCTTTGCTATCGGAAAAGCAATGCTCATTATACCAATTTGGATACCATATTAAACTATTTAAATTGACTTAGATTTTAAGAGACCTCTGTTTCAAAAACAGTAAATCTTCCACACAATATAATTATAAATTTGCTAAGAAAATTTATCACAAAAACTATATATTCCATATTTGACTTAAAGAAAATTTGATTTATGAAGAGCAGATGACATCACATGAATCCAAGACGGGGTTACAATGAATAATGTACAAAAAGGGAAATCATTTTATTAACGGACACGAAATACTTTATGAAAACGCGGCATAGTACAGAAAACAATAAATAAACTGTTACTGAAAAGAGATGCAAGAATTGATACAAACATGACAATGTATTTTATTCGGTATTAAAACACTTCGCCAAGCAAATATTTTTTGTCCTATATTTAGTGTAAAATAAAATATGTTGTCATAATAGTATCTTCCTTTAATTAAAGTATCCACTATTTTGATACTTTTAAATGAATAATTTCGAGAACAATTGCATTTCGGTATGCAACTCCGACCGTTATATAATACACGAGTATCCCAGGCTTCTACAACTAAGTTGCAGCGATTGATATGATAAAGTTCTTGTATTCAGCAGAGAACATATCTCACAAGTAGCACTGCGCTCTTATGAATCCGGAATGCGACACAAACTTTAAAGGACATATATCCTAATTAAGTTGCTCATGGATTTCCAGCGTCAGAGAGCAATGGGTACGGGGTGATGAGCCTGTAAAGTTAACATAGGAATCCATAGGAAATACCACGTTTAGGCATTTTGTTGACGTCTCTTTCTGCTGACCCGAATATAGGCAATAACTGGAATAGAGCTGAAAATAGTTCGGGATTAGCTCCTTTGATATCGCCTAATGATAATTCAAGAATGAAGGCTTTATAAATTAACACGCATGCACATGGATACAAGAATTCCTGGAAAGAACTTGAGCTTGAATAATTAGCTCACTGTAAATTACTGTAAGAGAGGTTCATTTGTCTTTTAGAACAACGCTCTGTAGATGGCTGAATATAATAATCAAGACATGTAATGAAAGTTTTAAACAAGACTTTAATATGTTTCAAGACATACCGAAAGTAGAGCACTATGTCATGTGCTGAACAAACTCATAGCCCAATACACAGAAGTATCAGCAAACGCAATATTTACAAATTAGTAAAACATCCGAGACCAACATTTAGAATACAGAGCGGGAATCTGTAGTTATGTAAGTAAAGTTCGACCGACAAAACCATTTAGAACCAAAAACAAATGAATTTCATTCCAAAAATGTGATGTTGGTAAGATAAAATTGTCATAACTAAAATACCAGCCGCCTTTTGATAGATTTACAAGAAACGTCATTTCATATAAATACTCTCTGGACACCGGATCATGGAATATGTCCAAATGCTAAATTGATTCTCATTATCTTGTAACGTAGGTTTATTATCTGCTAATATTTCGATATAGCCAATCTCCATTTAAGAAACATAATACAATAATAATGTAGAGTTATAAAAAGCCAAATATATGTGAAAGCAATACACAGTAGTATCGATTAGGCCTAACCTAACGTGACCTATACAATCCTATGTAGTTGTAATGACCATGGCTAGCAGTTGTGCAAAGTCGTTCCAGTTACAAAATATTGCTGCATGACATAAACTAACGGATAGTTAAACTACCATTGAGCGTAAGTGTATACACCTGCTCAATTAACAAAGTGCAAAGATATATTCTAAGCTAGAACAAAAGCCTTACCTGTCCAACAATAACAAACTTAACAATAACAATAACGGTCGTAGCTACCTAACATCGCATTTTTGTTTTCCACTCACATTCTCCACTTCTCTCATTTTACTCTTCTTCTCTTCTCTACTCTATCTTGCCAAACCGTCGTTTCATCTTTCTCGGTCATTGTGTGATATAGAAAATACTAACGTGCTCCATTCTTTTACAGACGACAGATGGATCCGAAAATTGTAGTTGCAGATCTAATCACGGAGTTCAGTACAAGTGGACGAAAACCGAATCTGGCGAAAAGAGGGGCGATCTTTCTCACATCAAGTCTCTATTGACCAGTGGAAGTCGTTCATGAAATAGGGACTCTTGGATTCCGTGAATGGGATCACGATCTGGATTTCGGACACGATGTCACAGATGAGTCGTGTTCATCAGAGCAGTCACAGACCTCGCAGCTTTCGACATCACTTTCATCGGGTTTCGAGTACATGGAATATCAGGATATTGATTCGCGGGTGGGAACAACGTGCGTTCCATCCCACTGTAGGGCTCCGCTCCCGCTGCAGTTCCGTGTGAGACCACGCGAGAAGTGAATGTGTGGGTGGTTCATGTGAAATGCAACATCGTCGTGAGTTGACAGCATTCGAACGGGGCATGGAGGTGGGTGTCCGACGCTAGGGAAATTCGATTTCGGCTTCAGATGTTCAACCGAGTACACCGTGTATGAGAAACGTTGGGCGAAGGCGTCACAGTCCACAACAAACACCCTAACGGGCATCCAGCCGTCCTCAATGACTGAGACCGGCGACACCAGGTACGAATGATTATTAGAAACAGGAAGGCGACAGAGAGAGAAATCACGGACTAATTCAACACTGTACGCGCTGCAAACGTCTCCCAGTGGACAATCTGTCGGAACATGAGTGCCTTCGCGTATAGGTGTCGCTGTACTACAGGGATGCCACTCCTAACGCCGCATCATCAAAGACTCTGGCTTGCATTTGTCACCAATCACCTCAGATGGACATTGTACAGTGGCGTAACGTCATATGATGCGACGGATCAAGGTATCAACTGTACCATGCCGATGGGAGGCATCGTATGTGGAGCAGACCACATGAAGCAACTTGGCCTTTCAACACACTGAAGAACTTGCGGTATTTCGAGGTGATAAGGCACCGGTACATCGCTGCAATGTCGCCCGAGAATGTTTCGAGCATGTAGGGAAGGTCAAACGAATGACCTGGCCAGCTCGGAACACTAATATGAACCCCATTGAGAATATATGAGATGCTGATGAACTCAGGATCTGTGAACTGGATCTTCCACCGGCGAACAACACGCAAATAGTTTCAGCTTTGCTTACTGTGTGGTGTCAACTGCCTCTGGAAGCATACCAGTTGCCTGCAAATTCACTTCCACGCTGTATTCCTGTGCTCCGCAAGTGAATATTCCGTGAGTTTTGCTAATTCAGAGAAATTTCAACTATATAATATTGCCTTATATGATTTTAAGATAATCAATTCCAAACATATTGACTCATTACTTTGTTATAAGACTAATTACAATGGTCACGAGCGCCCCCGACCTTGGTGTTGATGGGATAAAATTTAGATTGGTATGTGAGTTCCAAAAAGCCTTTCATTCTTATGATTGTCGATAACTTCATATTTCGTTAGAATATACAGATGCTTATCAGAATAATGGAAACACCTGTAGTTGGCAACACGTCAGATGTATGGGTTGGCAGTGGTGTCGTGGCGACCGCAGCGCCGGACTGCTGGTGGTGGTGTGTTAGGTCGGTCTCCATACTACGTCAGGCGTCGTGGAACAGGAGTGTGCAGTGGCTGCAGCAGACGGAGGTAGTGTAAAAT
>JAGDQP010016580.1:29978-40315 GCA_022664845.1 Lepisma saccharinum
GATAATGCACCCATTCACACAGCTGGAGTTGTTGCAGCGTGGTTTGAGGAACATCGGGATGAAGTTCAACACCTCCCCTGGCCCGCCTAATCCCCAGATCTCAACATAATTGAACATCTGTGGTCCATCTTGGAAACACGACTCCGGCGACGATTTTCACCTCCATCCTCTCTCACAGAACTGGTCGATGCCCTGCACGAGGAATGGTGCAATATTCCACTTGCTACCATTCACGACCTCTATACCTCCATCCCACGTCGCATCAAGGCTGTTCTGAAGGCGAAAGGTGGCCCGACACCATATTAATCTGGTAAGTTGCACTTTCGTTCAGGTGTTTCCATTATTCTGATAAGCATCTGTATATTACCAATAAAAACAAAGGGTTGTTGAAATGAAAGTAACCTAGTTATCGTTTATTATGCAGCCACATATCGTATAAAATGGTTACGCAAAGTAAGTATGCCTGATATCGAACAGTAGCAAACGATTGGCTGTTACTTGCTGCGAAGTATTGCTATTTATGTTTATTTTCACCTGGTTTCATATTAGATAATTTCTGGGATTCCTACTTATAGTTAGTTTGGTGAATTATTTGTGTAACTAGTAGATCTGTATTTGGAATTGATCTTTAGGCCAATTATTTGACAGAACGGGTCTAAAGTTTTTGACGGTTTCAAGTTTAGAATAACAGGCAGCATTAGTTATTATTAATGGTATAGGGAATTATCGAACTCCACAGTTTAGTTTTCCACGCTACCGGCAGCCAATAGCGTCAAAACAAAATATTCGTTCATCGTCGATTATTTATACTTGTTTCATACAAGTAATCTCGTGATATGCTTTTGTCAGTTATATATACGTATGTGTTTGTGTGTGCGTGCGTGTGTGAGCTTTGCTACTTTTGGTAAAACAAAATTGACAGCTCATGAAACAAAACTTAAACTTACAATTTTGCACTGAAACAGTGCAAAGTAATATGAAGAATTATTTATATTCCAGGAATGTCGGAAACTTGAAGAGCATATTCTTAAATGAATCTGCATTTCCTTGGAGCACGTAATAAATGTTTTACGAAATATATAATATTGCAGGTTCAATGGCCCTGACAAAAATTAATTAATTTTTTTAAAAAAAACAACAAATTTCTTGTATCAATCCTGAAGTAATAGATTGGCATTTTTGTCTAGATGCATACAAAGCATAAACAAATTCTAACAAATCGAAAATATGTTTTAATATTAAAGTTCTATTCCTTGAAATTTTTCAAACGGGGTATGAAGTAGAATCTTGCGAATTAGAAAAACACATCCATTTTTAATAATGTAATATCAAAAAACCTCCTACAGATTGAAAATGAACTTTATGTAGGCTATATGATGCAGGGAAGGAATTAATAACACAATTTCCAACTACTTACATGGACAGAATATTCTGGATTCTCCAAATGCTCTTCACAAGATACAAATGTGCTGTCATACTCATGATCATGTTTTATCTCGCTCTTTTCTTCCAACCACTCACTTTTAACTTCAATCTTACTAGCATCTACAAGTGGATCAACGCTCTTCTGGAACTTTGCACCAAATGGACTGCATATCTGTTTGAAAAATATGAAGTAGTTTTAAACAATTAATTTCTACTTTTAGAAACCGCATCGAGTGATAACCATGTAGAATCTTCTCGCTCTCAGATTATTAGCTTCAAACGCCAGTCGTACAGATTAGGTTTTAAAAAATATATCAATTTCTTTTAAGTTCTGTCACACCATTTAATATTGTATACGTAAAAATGTGTTTTGGATATGTATACAATAAGTAGTTAATATATGCAAGTTATCACTTAGTACTAAAATGGGTGTCGTTACTCTTTTCACCTGAACATGCAGCCACGTTCGCTTTGATACGATCTTAAGAAACTAACAACCCACATTTACAGATTATATATCTACTCATTCATAGCTTCGGGAACGGTGCTAGCCATAGTGCTACTACCGCCATTTTATCTTCTCTTTATCATCTATAACTCTTTCTCTCACCCAATTCCATAGCATTGTGTATTATCTCGAAACGTTTGGCAATTACAAGGGTAAATTTCTACGTCAACAGTTAACTTACAAAGTAGCTTAGGCAACTCACGATGTTTAAAAGTGTGTCCTCTGAAAGTCATTCAAAACTTCATGTTCGTTTCAAAGATAAAATCAGCCAATGTTTCTGTTTAAAATTTCAAAGTTACCCCCAGAAACAGTATTCCAGGGAGGCCTTTGTTTTCAGAAATTTCAATGCTTGATTCTGCATATTCCATTTAGTGTGTCACGTTAATTTGCAACATTTATTTAGATGTCAGTACAGCGGCGGCATGTGATTGATGATGTTTGACAGTCATGTGACCTAGGTGAGGTGTAACGGTGAACAAAGGAGAAAGCTGTTAATGACCTAGCGCCTCCTGTAAAGCTGTAGGCAATATAGTTGAAATCGTGAGGTACGCTCTTACTGGTTTGTGTAATAGGCCAATAGTGGATAATCTGAACACTTTTCAGTCAACTGTAGCATTCTACTTCCGGAATGGGAACCTGGAGGGACATTCAAAAAGGAAAAAAATTACGGGCGAGCGAAAATTCTGACAAACACAAATAACATGTTGCTGAAACGTGAGATAATTTAGAAAACGGTACACAGAAAATTGCCATTGTTTGGCAGGATTGAGCACACATTTCCATTAGAACCGAGATATATCTAACACAAGAGCAGAATTCTGAAACTCTTTGCATTCGTCCGTCGGAAATGGACATTGGACGAGTAGTGAAATGATTTGTGAAACTACGAGTCAAATCTCTAACTTTTTCTCGATGGACGAGTTTAGGTGACGCGGAAGAACAATGCATACTTCTAGCCTGCACAGTCTACAATGCGGAATAAGACAGTTTAGCAGTAAAGCGACGGCGTTTCCCATACTAAGGTGTTGGACTGTTCGTCGTTGCATGGGAGCAGAGATTGTTGTCTCCTTAGAATGAGATCCTCTTGTTTCCAAAATAACGTCAAGTGCGACGTTGATCTTATTTATATGCTGCGGTACGAACACAAACTTTTTTAATACTGTAGTTGACGTACATTGGAAGCAATGCATAAATGTGCATTGGGCACGCGACAATTAGTACTGAGCTAATGAAACAAAAACTGTACCAGGAAAAATAGAACTCCTGAAATATCGGTCAATAAAATTTCTGGATATGGTTCTTGAATACTGACCATCAAATAAGGTTAGTTATGCACTTACCTCAATAAAAGCATCCGACACTTCCATCTTCTCATCTTTCATTTCTACGGACCCTTGTAAAACCACGGAGCTGTCAAATTTTGTAATTTCATGAAAATCCATATTTCTTGTTTACTTGAATAATAAATATCAAGTGTAACACATCTACTGCTGAGCGTCTCTGAAACAAAACAAAATATGTGTTTTCAATTACTATTGAATTCCGTCAAAGGAAGCAGAGGAGATTTTGTTCAGTCTGGAAGGCTACTATATATAATTAGTAATTAGGCTACCTGGATTATACAGGTTGTAATTTAACATCATGAATAACATAGACACCTTTGTATTATATACTGTGACAGCTTGCATAATTCGTATCCTGCACATTTCCCTTAAAATGTTGTTATTTTTGAACGTATGCCTCTCTGTGGCATACGTTCAAAAACGCTTAGTTACGCTTCTTTGTGGGGAACTATGTAAATAAAACATTTTAATTAATATAAAAAATATTTAAAATTACAATAAAATCGGACAAAAGGAAATTACGCTTAAAAAGAATGGTATTTATTTAGATGGCTCATCTGATGCCGAAGAAGGCAGAGGAAATGTTGCACGAGATACTCTGTCTTATGCAAAACGCTTTATTTTTTCTTCTTAATATCGTTTTCACTTTAAAAGCGCTAAAATTAAGTCTGCCTCTTGTACATAGTCCACGAATATGTTTCTAACCATTAAATTTCATATATAAACGATAAATTATTGCCAATTAGTTTCTAAACAACATCCAATATATTAAAATTCCAGCCAGATATAAACATAGAAGAAAAAAATATATGTATTCACATTTCTAGTCCTGGGTTTAAATTCGGATGCTATATACTTTGCCACCGGTGAGTTCTCAACACCTACACGCACAACTTAACAATGTAATCTGTATATACCCTTGTACACTAACCTCCATCGGTATATTTGGTGCTTTACACTTAACACAAATCTCTCTTTCCCCAAAACACTGTGGAAACATCTAATGACGAAAATTCTGCACAACCTTCTCAATCCATACATATGTGGAGGTTACTTCCCAATAAATTATAAGCGCATATAAGATTGTATGTTAGAAATGTCGTGCAATACCGTTGAGTTCTTAATGCAATATTTTTGGAAAACTATTCGCAAGTATCACAAACATAATCACACTAACAGGATTTGTTAAGAAAACTTGTAATAAACATTAAAGGAGCCTAGAGTAATTAATTATACCACATCTATTCAGCTATTTTTTAACATTTATTTTGTTTTCTTGTAATTTACTGACCTTGCAACAAGATTCAGCCTCTACGTCTTCGTAGTCTTGTTGGCAAACAGGCGAATAAATAAGGATATGCCGTAGAAACGAGCGGTTCTAGTCTAAATCAAAAACGCTCCCTGGGTGGATATACTTAACTTCACTTCCAGACACGAGGAAATGGAACCGGCCAAATGGGCCTTTGTGCGTGGATAGGCCTCCGTTAGATCTATTGACCTGGTAAACAGGATTCAAATTCACAAGAGCAAATTCCCGCTAGAGAGAGTCCGAAAAGTATCATTTTTCAGTCAAAAAGCACCAGAAGTTGTATATACCAGGTGTATGCATAAATATTTTCCGGTTTACCTCAGAGATGGCGCCAGCGAAAAGTACGCAGCGTATTCATTTGACATTTACGTCATTTTATTCGTCCGACATTAAACTACAAACACACACAAGTTGAGTCCGCCAAACACTAGCGTCTTTGTTTTATCGTTCAGTGATCATGTCGAAGCTTGTGCCTGAAAAAGAACCTTTGCGGCACGCATTGCTTTTCTTATTTAATCAAAAGGAAAAGGCTGTTGAAAGTCATCGCGTGCTGGTAGAAACATAAGGTGAACACGCTCCATCGATTAGAACTTGTGAGACATGGTTTCGACAATTTAAAAGTGGTGATTTCAATGTGAAAGACAGTGCGCGCTCTGGTAGACCACAAAGATGAGAAAACGAGCAATTGCAGGTGTTATTGGAGGATGATCCAACTCAAACTCAACAGCAATTGGCAAAAAGCATTATATGTGTCACAAGAAACAATCAGCAGACGTTTACGAGCAATGGGGAAGATCAATAAACTGGGTAAATAGGTCCCACACGATTTGAATGAACGTCAAATGGAAAATCGCAAAGGCACTTGTGAAATGCTGCTTCAACGCCACGAAAGAAAATCCTTTTTGTATCGAATTGTGACGGGTGACGAGAAATGGATTTATTTTGAAAACCCGAAGCGGAAAAAATCGTGGCTTTCACCCGGCGAAACCGGTCCTTCGACACCAAGGCCAAATCGCTTCGGCAAGAAGACCATTCTTTATGTCTGGTGGGACCAGAGCCGTATTGTGTATTATAAACTCTTGAAGCCCGGCGAAACCATTAATGCACAACGCTATCGCCAACAAATAATTAATTTAAATCATGCATTGATCGAAAGACGACCGAAATGGGCCTGAAAACATGGCAAAGTGATTGTGTTACACGTCAATGCGCCGTCTCACACAGCAAAAACAGTGAAAGACAGCTTGAAATCGCTTGGACCCTTCCGCACCCGCCGTACTCCCCAGACCTGGCGCCATCTGACTATCGCCTCTTCGCATCAATGGGGCACGCGCTCGCAGAGCAGCACTTCAGCACGTTGGAAAATGGCTGCGACAAATGGTTTGCCGCAAAAGACAGGCAGTTTTTCTGGCATGGTATGCATCAATTACCTGAAAGATGGTCGAAATGTGTAGAAGCCGATGGCCAGCATTTTGAATAAAACAAAATTAATTTCCCTTGAAAATTATGGGTATTCTTTACCACAAAACCCGGCAAAAACTTATGCATACACCTGGTATTGTGGGGCAAAATCCAGAACAGCCCTCAAAGGTTAGATTAATAAAGTACCAAGCAAAATTTAAATGAATTCAATAAACAATTAGATTTTCATTAACATTCAAGCAGATGTTAATGAATGAACTTCCTATCAAGGTAAGTAAACGATAATGGGGTATTTATGAGATTAGTTTCGAATGTATTATTAGAAGGAAGTTGTTATATGTATGAGGAATATTTAAATAGTAAATTTTAGTAATACGTTTATTAGTAGAGCCAGAAGTTTGGCAAAATGCTTTTTTGTTTCTGTTACGAATTATTAACATATAAAGAATAGTATGACGCCACTGAGGGGAATCAGGTGGCATCTCCGGAGTTCGGATGCAACTATTAATATAAAGAATGGTGAGTTTAAACGCTTGGTGTGGAAATAGAATTAACAAATGATGGATCTTTAACGTGTACAAACATTATCATCATATCTGATAGATTTCTTTGTGCTTGAAAGATTGGATCAAAATGGACATGAAACTACAAAGGGACCCGATCAGTTCGGCGCCATAGCTTTACCAAAGAATCACACCAGGGAAACTATTGTATTAAAGAGGTATTAAAAACTTCGTTCAAAAGATGCGACAGAAGATTATGTTTTTTTTTTAAGAAATGAACTTAAAAACAGTAGCCTACTTACTGGTGTGTACTGGAGTGAGTGCATAAAATTAGAAATAAGCGGTAATAAAATTCGGACAATTTGAAGGACTTAAATTATTGATCTCAGCCGCATGGAAAGTGTGAGGATGTAGTCATGAAGTAGTGATGATTAAGATAGTAAACACGACGGAAGTTGTCGTCACCTACGACGTCATACTGACAGACTCTGACGCTACCGACTGTAAATACAACGACAAAACCGCGACTTTCTAACTCGGCTTCGTGGCTGAATGGTCAAGAAGTTCGCTTCTTGAGCGAAAGGTCTCGGGTTCAAACCCTCTTAGGTCAACACTTTTTCTTTTTTTTCTTTCGAAATATATTTTCATATGCTCGTATTTATTATTAATAATTGCTTTTTCGCATTTTTCGTACATTATCTTAAATTAGTGACCATGGGAAAGCGGAGGTTAGGTAAGGTTAGGTGCGGTCATGTATCTTTACATTTTCCTCTCTCAAATTCCTTGCGCGAGACGCTCTTCGACTTCCGCCGTATTTACTATTTTAATCGTCATGTGTCATGAAGGGTCTGAGAGAAACGACGGTGCTGCCAGGGAAATGGGTCAAAGTTCTCTCTTCTAGAATTAAAGAAAAAACATACAGGGTTGCAGGCTGTACTATATTTCCACAACTGCGAACTCCTATAGAAAATACGTACTTTAATTTCTTTAGTCGTTCTTTTTTTAGATATTTTAAACGAAAATAGCTTTGAGTACTCAGCTGCACATATTATATTATCAAATGACCTCTATCTAAAAGCGATACTGGACTGGCTGCTGCGGTTGAAAATTTCATGAATATATGGAGCCAGGAAGCGGAGAGGATATTTAATCTCCTCGGTCCACTTTCAGTCTAAAAAAAACATATGAACTAAATTTTCAGTCCTTTACGCTTGATATCGCTGTGTGGCCGTTACTTTATTTATGTCTCAATTCTTGCAAAAACCATAAATATTATTTTTAGTAATTTCTATTATATGCAGAGTACGGTAGCCTATGAATAACTCAGGAATTAAGACTTAAATCAAAACAGGGGCCACACCGCGACAAGAAGCGTATATAACTGAGTTAGAATTGAAAAAAATGGTCCACATTGGATTAGACTGGAAGTGGACAAAGAAGTTTAAATATATGCTCTGGTGACTATCTCACGACATTAAGTAGTCACTCCAGTATGTTATGTAGAGCTTGATGGTATTGAATCTACCTAAGTTTAATTTAGTTTGCTGTCACATGAAGTCGCAAAGACATTATGCGGAAACAAATTTTATATCATAGAAAAGGCTTTCTGATTTTAAAATGTGTTGATAAATTATACATTGATAAAGACCTGTTGCGCATTCTATCAGTTTAAAATAGGTCTGTACAATCTGTACAGGTAACGTTCAACACTAGTGTCTCATTATAGAATACCCTATTAAGGCATTCTCGCTCTGGCGTATTACTCCTTAAATAACGCTGAGAAACGGCTTATTTGCAATTGGCTAATTTGGCGTCTTGGTAGTATATCAGAAAGCTAATCCAGAGACGCGGGATCGAATCCTGGCGTGGTTACGTTTTTATAAAAAGAAAAATAACCTTCCTCTTTTTTACATGTATATACACACATTAGGAAATTTAATAAAATTGGTGATCAAGGACACGTTGAGGTTAGGTAAGTCAGGTAAGGTGTTTTTTTAGTGTACACCCGATTACAACGCTAAAATGTTCTAATAGAGGATTTGCCATTTCCTCAAGAACATGAAGCCAAACGTCACTTTTAAGTCCCGCCCAGTTAGTGCCCCTACTCCAATCAAAGACATTGTTTTCGGCTAATTGCTGCAAGATCTATAGTTGTCTGCTAACCAATCAGCTGAGTCGCTTTGGTCGACGCTCAAATGTTTTTTGGCTTCACACTCTCGCTGGACATGAGATAGCTATAAGTCAATCATCTGTTAGAACATCCTTGGACAGCAATAGTAACCGTACAAAAGTACAGTTACACCCTCCCAAAGTCTCAATTTTTACATTAATCTTCCAAAACTGAAAATCCTGGAAGAATCTCTTTCCGAAAGAGAAACGAAGAAAGTAGAAGAACAAGAAACACATCGTTCGATAGCTTGAAACCATTTCTCAATGTGCTAAGTAGAGAATAGAACTATAGCTCTCCATAACTTATTTACACTAAGTAAAGGGATAAGAAAAAAAAAGAAACTCCACATACATAAAAATAAGTAGTTGGACGGTTAAGGTATCATCTCTCTTTTTGAAGTACCCAGGTTCGAAAGCTCGACAGTGCAGCGATGAAGGTATTTCAGAGCAGTTTTTCACGAGAGTAAGTAATTGAAAATTGACGGGATAATTGAAAATCGCCTTTCACAGTACTAAAATATATATCGTAGTAATCGCGCGCACACACACACACAAATTAAAAAATAATAAAACATTGCATATATCATTCGTACCTTTCTTTGTATATGAAGTCCATCCTCTGTCTTTCTGGGCAGCAAATTTACCTATAATAATTAATAATTCTTTGGTTGAAAAAAAAACTCAATATTTTTCAGTCTTCAGATCTCGTGTTTTAGCGCTTTCAGGTATGAGGGGATTAGGAGTAGCCTCTTTACCCTAAACTGCTCTCTTAAAGTTAGTTAAGTGAAAAGTCTACTAGCTTATTATGCACTGGAATGCATTGAAAAATACATGTTTTATGAAATGCCACCTTTTGTATTAATAAATCTTTAATAGCCAAACGAATAAATCCGTTCCGAAAATTCCTTCAATCTCTCACACGACTTTCGCAATGCTGCAAGCTGCGTGATTCTGTTCATTAGCTCTTCGTTTATGACTGATACTGGAACTAAAATAACTTTGTGTAATTAGAGATACAACATTATGTTATTTAAGCGTTATGTATGCAATAAACATTTATCCTTGCTTTTGCCAGAATATTTGATTACATTTTAAACACGAGAACAGGTGGAAAAGTCAAGGAGAGTTAACAACACTAGTCACTCCTGTTCTGTTATCCTTGTTCACTCTAGGATTGCGCACGCCGAGGTCCCATATGCACAATGTTATAACTTAGGCCTAACTGTATACTTATGCCTCAGTGTAACAATGTAAAATATGATATATTTTTAAATCTCTCGATAAGAAACATAATATGAGACGAAAATATAATAATAAAATTATAAAATAGTTGGCAGTTCACGTGATCCTGTGAACGTCGAAACGCGACGTCAATGTTGGCCATCATGCTACTGCTCTGGTAGTTGGACCAGGACCATTTGTGGTGCAAAACATGAGTCTAGCCCGAGAGGACCTGAAAGAAGCAATAACTCAAATACACCAAAAAAGTAACTCAGGTCCCTCTTTAATAGTAAAGTGACATTAAAGATGTCGACAGATCAACGTGTTTGCCACGCTGGGTTTTGTTGAGAATTCTTAGTTTTACTTGACGTAATTGGGTTTGTAAAGGTTGTTATGTTATGTAAGAAGTATACTGCGATTTTTGTCTAAAGTACATT
>JAGDQP010016581.1:0-19677 GCA_022664845.1 Lepisma saccharinum
GATCAACAACCAGCAACTGTTACTACTAGACTAGTGAGACGGTCTGTATATATGATACAAAGTGAAACAAAACCGCTTACTATCAACAGGAAAATTACTTTGGGGGATCGCTGGACAGAAGACACGGTAAAAGGGGGACGCTGCATGGAAAAGGTTGACAAACGCTGACATAGATGGTTAACAAGGTTATATTACACATGCAAAATGTGTTTACCTTTGTTTCAGCAGAAGAACAAATGTTTATATTTTAGAACCTTAGTTGACACTTTGTAGACATTTCTCGCGGAAATATTTTATGAGTTTTTTTAATGAAAGTGTTGCAAAGAGGTAATCAGAATGGAACTTCTATGCAAAATTTATTTCTGAAAAGAGAAAGTTCAAACGTTTCATTTGCGAGTGCGGAGCATCTGTGCAACTCTATCCTTGGTAGCATATTACATACACGAAGAAAAAAAGTATCGCTCTAACTCTATCGGTTTAAAGATCAAGTAAATTAGAAATCTTCAAATAGGAAAATTTCATTAAAAAGTTGTACGAACGTGTCTTTACACGTTTGTCAGAATTTTGTGATATAAAAACAATGCCTTTGTTCGCTTTCCTATTAAGATAACAATTAAACCAGTGATAGTCAAAGACGCAACTTTGAAAATTTAAATTTGTAGCTGGAGATATTAAGAAAGTTATATATCAAAAAATTGTTTTCCGCAACTAGTGTAGCGAGGTTGTAGCTTTATATATACCTATTCCTTTGATAAATACGTAAATTATCAAAGAAAAGCCAGACAAGCAGAATAGTTACTGAAAACAGACCTGGAAGCGTTACAACTCTCTGAAATATAATCGAGGAAAAGGTAAAAACGATTGAAATGTTTCTTGTAAAGTATTGTGTGTCCGAAATTCTAAGTGAATTCCGAAATTATAGACCTCTAAGATATAATAAATTTAACAAAATCCTATATTTCGGAATTTCGACATAAAACTCCGGAATTACAACCACAGACATTCCGGAAGTAAAAAATTCGTATTTTAATATTCCCAAATCCGGATTTCAGTTCCGGAATACTCTAAAATTACAAACACCTCACTTTCTGAAACCGATCGTAACTAAAGAGGAAGTTCCAAATGGCGTTGCGTGCAACTAAACACAACAGCCTAACAAAAGGTGACGCTAGGAGCGAAAATTGTGTTGTGTCTTTCTTACCAAGGTGACAATTAAGCCCGTCACAATTTAGAATTATGCCACCTCTTTAACATGCCATGTCTTATTCAAAACAAGATTCTTATCACTTGAATGATATACGGTGAGAGAAAGTTCTGCCTAGCCTCCAAAATGTGGTGGCATTTTGTGGTTGCTTTATAATATTTTTTTTTTCTCTTTATTTTTCTTGTTTTATCATCTTTCAATCTAGGTATGTCCTAACTGTAAATCCAGTTATATATGTTATATGTACTATCATATTTTGCACTGTATCATATATTTTAGCAATATCTGTCCTAGGAAAAAATAGTGCCCTATTAACTTGGCTTGGACCATTTGTCTGCGACGCATCATATCATCCCTAAGAAATAAACTAATTTCAGCTTTGACTGCTAGTGGCTGTAAAACGTATGATTTTTATTTGTATAGATTTTTCCTTTCTAAGAATTCACACTAGCTCCACAATGAAAGAAAATAAGTAGAATCTGATTTCAGATTTGGGCTCAGTGATGTAGTTCTTTCCGGAGTCGTTTCTAGATATAGTTGCTCTAAAATTGTCAGGTCTTTTTTGTATTTTAGTAACATTTCTGTATTTTAAGATTTTCACGCTAGTACCTCGACAAAAGAAGTTAGAGAGGAGCTGATTTCAGATTCGAGTTCTGTGACCTCGATTTATTTGGTTCGTAATTTTTTATTTGATGGCACCGAAAATGGCAGGCCCCTTCCGTGTCAATCTATGCTTCTCTTCATTGAAAACAGTATGCTTCACGTATATAGATGCGTAATATAAGGGTAGGCTACTTATGTTTGTCATTGTTAATTCTGATACATAATTAAATTTCGTAAATAAACATACTTCCTTATTTAATGTGAACCAGATTCTAATCCACATGTACTTACAATCGGACTGCTTGTTTAGGGTTATGAAAACAAACTCTATTTTTTAGCTATATGCGCTGGTTCGAACCTGGTGGTCGATCATCCTGATTTAATTTTTCGAGGTTTTCAGTTCCAGCTGGTGAATAAAGGTATGGTACCTTAAGTAAGGACCAGTCTGACCCAAAGATATCAATAGCCATAAATAAATTTGTATTCAACAAAGAGAAACAGAAAGGCAGATAAAGAGAATGTGTGTTTCGTATAATTATATAAATACACATAGATAATCTGAAGAATTTGTGTTAAGTCTTGTTTAGAATACCAACATTGTACGATGGTAAAAATTATAGGTAAAACTAGCTTGCGTTCAGACAATCGAACTTAACTCGGCTATCGTGTTTGTACTACAATTGTCTGTAAAGAAACAGGTAGAAGTTTCCGTAAAGTAAAGAATTTGCTTATTACACGGCAGAGGTTTAAATTATAAAATAATGGACACAAATGAATTGCTTGTAGCGTAGCATTTTGTAGATTAGTTCTGCCATCATTCTTTTATACTTTCAAAATGATACGAATCACTAGGATGCTATATATTTCGATAAAGAAAGAAATAAACTCACGAAGTGAGCTGCGCTTAACGGCCATCTTGCGTTTAGATAACTGACTTAAAAAGATAACCGTCGTAAGTTGACGCTGGTTAAAATTGAAACCCGCGTTAACGGTAACTACCATTTACATTACTAAAATAATCTCGGTTGACGTTAACCATGGTAAGATGTCAGTAATGTAAACAAGGCATTAATGTCTCTTTACATATTATCGGAACTTTCGTTCTCAAAATACAGACATGTGCGTGGCATAATAAAATTATCAAACACTGAATTACTTGAACTAGAAAACACGTATAACATTTTCAAGCCAGGGACTGATCCACGTAAAGCCAGAAGTTGAGCGTATATTATTACCTAGAAAACAAAGAGATATCAGTATTTAAATATGCACAATAAATAATTTTACACACTAAATAATTACTTCTGTAACACGGAAGAAGAGTCAAAGTTACACATAGTGATACTTATATTGGATATCAGATATACACCACTGAATCTAAGCAACAAACAAAACACGCAATGAAAAAACACTAGACGGGATTAACAAACTTTGAAAGGAAACGCTCAAGTATAGAATATACGCACAAGAAATCTAGTAGACGCTATTAGACACCATTTGAGTTACTAAGAAGAGGTGAATTAATGACAGGAACAAAAGACAGCATAAAACCAAATAAACTGCTAGACGAAATACATGCTGAAAAATAGCAGATTAAAGAAAGTCAATTGAAGACTCTGTTATATACACAGCAACAATTCAGCATAACACAAAGGGATGTCTACTCATGGTCCAAATGCAATATACGAAAAGTATGATAGAATAGTAGAAATGGAACACAAAGAAGTTGCTGGAAAATATAGAAAAAGGACGAATGTAAGCCAGAACCACTAGAGGAAAATAAAACGTATACACTGGACTGGAAAAGAATCATATTAAGAGACAGAAAAATAAAGCATAAGAGAAAAGACATAACAATAACTGACACAGAAAGAAAGGAGTATTCACTAAAGATGTAAAAGTTCCAGAACTGACAAAATTTGGAAAAGTTATAGCTATAGACAAAAATAAGAGAAATATAAACTACTGGTATAGAATGTGAAAATAGGGTGAAAAATTAAACAGGTGGTAATAAGACCCAGAGTACTCTGGGATAAGGAGCTGTCGAGAAACAGTTTCTTCTCTTGACGAGACAGCAAGAAACAAAGGCATTTTCTCGTGTCGTTTTGTGAACCGCAGAGAACTGGTGTGAGACCCATCATTTTACTTTATACCGTTTCCCAGGCTGATGGAGATGTTGTTAATTGTGTTCACACTGTTGAATGCATCTCACAATGCTTCACATGCTTAGGCATTATCGGCCTCAGTAGCCACCTTGAGTGCCTTTTTGTCTATGGCTTGTGGACATCCTGTATGTGGTACGTTATTGAGCGATTCATCGCCGTCGTGAAGTTTGTTGAACTTCCGCTGTGTACTGTCCCCTCATTTACCACATCCCTACCGAATACTTGGCATATCTTTGTTCCCGCTGCACTAGCGTTCGTGCCCAGTTCAAACGTATACAGCATACTGGACGGTACAACATTGTTTGTGGTTCCATTATTTGACCTGCTCTCCATGGTGTCTCCACTTAACTACTGTGACCGCTACCAGCCGGTTACAAGAGGTAAAACTATCAGGGGACATTCTCTTATATGTCTCACCTGTGAACGTACGATGTGGGGGGCGCGTGAAATCTGACCACGTGAAAATCCGACATAACCTTATTGGTTGCCTTTATAATAATAATAACTTCACAACATGTTACTTTACACTAATTTGTATGAAATACTTTGTCTGCTACAAACTAGTGAAATTTTAGCATAGAAGGAATCATAGCTGCATCAAAAATACATGTAAATAATGAAGAAAGGAGAGAAGACGACTCAGAGTTTTAACAACACTTTTTGTAGAGTATTACCAACCTGCTGATGTAATACTAATCCAGATTATTGCGTATTCGGAAGACTACTTAACATTACGGAGCATCTTGTGACAACATTCCAGCTGTCAATTCTTGTTTCTTTTCATTATGTATAAATAACTAGCTGATTTTTCGCCCGTTTGTGCGGGATTCAGAGGTTTTTCGCCCCCTCCCCCCCTGCTAGGTGTCGAATCGAAAGTTGCTAATGAATTGAATCATATCTAAATTTTTCTACTTGGAGGTAGTCAACCCAACAAACTACAATATGGTGTGGGTTGCTCAGTCTGTAAGGATATATTTGGCAATCAGGATATAATATATTAACTGGTTGCACCATTTTACATTTGTCACCCTTTCCCACCTGACCGCGAGGAATGCTAGGGTGTATTACTCCCACAGTATTTTATTTCCAGATTGTAAGTGATATTTAAAGTAAGTTTGGTTGTAATTGCTCCAGACGTTCCAGAGTTATGCTGGAACATACACACACTCATATAAAGTTTTTTCTCACATTGTGAGTATTCGCCCATTATGAGTGAGGAAAAACAGAGGTGTCTAGATCCCGTTCTATATCCATCGCTAGATAAAGGCAAATAACCTGAAATAGGTACGTATGTCATAATTTAAGTTCTTATTCACTATATAAACTAGGGTATTTAAACTTGAGATTTACTGCAAAGATAACATTTTAAAATATTTTAACTAAAGCATGTTAATTTAAACACGTTAACACTTCCTATATATCTATCTATTTATCTATCTATCTCTATCCATATATGTAACAAACAGCATCATCAGTGATCCTTCAAAAGCGACAAGTCCTTCAAGTGAAGCTAAGTCTTCTCCATTCATTCCGATCATTTTCCTTTCTTTTTCTCTCAGAATATTACTTATCTTAATACTGTCAAGGAGTCGAATTCGTCTTCTTCCTCTTATTTCCTCACGCATACCTTCAGTTCCATCCCTCAGTATAGGTTCTTCGCAGCTAATGTCCTAAACAGTTTCTTTTTCTCTTCTTCTTCATTGTTCATCTCTTGCCTACTTTCTTCAGCATTTCCTCATTATTCATTTCTTTTCACCTGATGTTTTCTCTCTTTCTGCACGTCCACATTTAAAATAGCTTCGATTTTTTTTTCTTCATTCCTTCGTAGAATCCACGTTTAAGCTTCATACAGTACAATACTTCATAAAAAAACGTTTAATCAGTCTTCTTTATTCATCGTTCGGCAGGAAAGTTCATTCTTTTCAGAAAACTCCTTTTTCGCCATCACTGTTCTCAAGTTTATCTCTTTTTTTTTACAACATTTCAAATTCTCATTTAGTATACTTTCGAATTTAATTCAATTTTATTTTATTTAAGGCCTTTAGGCAACTATGGTTCAGGCCGAATGGATTATGATGGGAAAATTGGTGAAATGAAGAAGGAAACTAGTTAACCCCGAGAAAATCCACGCACACGGTGTTTGTCCACCACTAACCCCACATACCCCAGGCACAAGAACTGAACACTTTGTCACTGAGCCACTACGACAATACTTTCCTCCAAATTCTTGAAATTGGATACCTATTCTTTATTTTCTCTCCCTATTATAATATCTGCTATTGTTCGGTTGTTTAGGAACTTTCATCTAAATCACGAAAGGTCAAAGTAGACGACAATTTACCAGAAATAACAGCAATAGGTGGACGAGTGAGACAAAAATGGTGTCTCGGTGTTGTTCTAACCAGTGTGTCTCTGTATTGTTCTAACATTTTAACCCTTACGTTGTTCTAACAGTGTGTTTCATGCTTGTTTATCAAGTTCAATACAATATCAAATTCAACAGGCTCAAAGCAAATGATCGTCAACCTTGTTACAAGTTAGTATGCTATCTGGGTATAGGCTTAGTACAGTATTACTTTGCATTGGTCCGCACCAACTTGCTGTGCGACTACCCTAACAGAGAACTTTAGAGAAACATTCCGTAATAATCATAATTGAACTAAAATAAAAAGAAATTATGACCTTTTTATATCATCCCTTTTTATTTCCTGAATTTATCGTGTTGGTGTGCTTATTATGTTTGTATCTATTTATAAGTGCCGTAAAGAGAATTTGCCTGGAAGCTGCGTATCGTAAACTCTACTATTTGAGATGTGGAGTCAAAACAAACCACACAAGTGATTTAATGAAGGTAATCCTCTCAGTATACCACAAACATATGATGTGGAAAGACAGAGAAACGAGTAGCTACGGGGTTGAAGGAAGCATAAAATGACGTGTGTGGGGGAGAAAATCGGGATTATATAGCCTTGACACAACGCCGTGTGATTTGCCGTCTCATTTCCCTCCACAAAATTCCCCCCCTTTAACTTCCCCTCGCAGTCTTCGAGAAATCAATAGAGACACGTTTTGCACTTTTCAAGTTCTATGAAATCAAGCTAATTTCGTTTCAGAAACTCGCTTTGTTTGTCTCTTTTCTTTCCGAATTTCGAAGACCAGAATTATCCCTACTTTCTTATAAATTTATATTCAAGGTGCGAAGCGCGTGTGAATGGGGAATCCTGCAAAGTGCAGAGGTATTTCACAGATTACTTGCAGGGATGTTCGGCAGTAGTTTGACATAAATCTCTCCACGTATTTCCGCATAAATATACGTGTGTGACACGCGCATACACATTCACACTCTACAGAGAAAGACACAGACAAACTAAACAGTCAGTGTATTACTGCTGTCTTTGGTTCTGTATGAGTGTGGGTTTGCTTGTGAGAGTTTGGTGTGTGTGCGCGCGGACATCGCTTAAAGCCGACGCTGACGACTTTCTGTGCCAGTTTAGTGGAGCACACTGCTCCGCGCAGGATGTGAGACTTGGGGTTGTGCTTTGACGAGTTCTGGTGCTCTCTTCGGATAGACTAGGAAGGGTGACGACGAAATACCGGCCAGTGTAGAATCGCGCGCGGATAGCGACAGACGATCATCAAGGGGGCTCCCCTAAAAATAACGAAAAGAAACTTGATAAAAAGAAAAGACATCGTCGAACACTAACAAATAGCGATGGGAAACAACGCATTATTCCTCGTGTTAGTTGGCGGATTGCTAGTGAAAGGAGCTGATCTTGGAGGTAGGATTACGTCAAAAGTGCACAGTAGTTTCATAATCAGGGCACCTTGTTTTTGATAGGACTATAGTTTTCTTTTATCTCCCACTTTTTTGTGAGTAAATTATATTCTTACGTATGGCACAAATATATTTGTAAGTATGAAGTGAGATCAACAAGATGTTGACTAGAAATTAACACCAAAAATTAAATTTTGCAGAGAAAAGCTTTTTGAATTACTTTGATCAAGACGTCGCTTATCAGCATTTTATCCCGTATTTAGAAGTGCGTCTCTGTTAATGCTTATACCTACTATTACTCGCATTTGAAAGTGTTGAGAAGAAAACGATTACCTTGTGCTAAATACACTTTCATATTTGTGAAAAGAATTTTTCAGAAGCTATTATTATTAAAAATTTTGGAAACTTTCCTGAATTTCTGTCCTTAAAATTTAATTACAATCGTGTCTGTCTTCTATTTCTCCAAAATAGTACACTAATTATCGAGAAACAGATCATGTAACTACAATATTAAATTTGGAACGACATGTTACGTGCCAATCTTGTTACAAGCCATAAAATTAATATCTGGATTATAAATTCTGTGAACTAGCTTGTTACCCTGTAAGACAAAGTTTCGGAGGAGATAATTAGGAGTGTTACCGTTTCTAGTCTCTTCGCATAGTCAATACCACACAGATGACGATGACAGTCATAGTTCTTGTTACGTAACCAAATTAAAACAGGAATGCTGTGAAATGCAAACAGATATTGTATCAAGTCCGTTGTTCTTCGTTAACTAGAAATGACCATCAATTATTCTCCTGGATCGGAGGTCAATTCACAGAACCTACTTTAAAATAATATTCCTACAAAAATAGCTCCTTGAAATATTTGTATTTTTAATATATACCAGATATTTTGCTTACGATATGCAAAAAGCTATTATAATATTCATTCATGCATGCTTTTTAATATATAGAGAAAATAGTTTCAGCTTTTACGTTTCATACTGAACATTTTGCGATAAACTTCCCCGTTGAAAAGTTCAGTAGTAATTTATCTAACCTTGTTGTTTTTAAGTTCAATTGCTAATCTGCAGACATTGAAAATGGTGAATGAACTGTAACACGTGAGGATATTAGTGGATACCTTTTTTATGTTATCACGAAACTTTCAACTTAACTTCGTGTGTTTTTTTCTACAACGGGGGACTGGTGTTCAAATCTAAGTAGTATTGCAAGGACTAATGTAACCATTAGTTAGACCGTGAGACAGTAAAAAGTTTTACCATTAACTATATGGAAAGGAAATGATTTCTTATTACAAATACGTGTAAAACAAAGAACTGACAGTACTGTACAAGTTAATATATAACATATTTCGTGAAGTAAAACGGCCTTAGCCATAGACGCCTAAAGGCCATAAATAATTTCAATTTGTAAAGTTAATTTAAGTGCTTATAATTTTCGTGTATCGTATTTACAAGGCGTTATACAAGTTTTTAAAGTTTTCATTTCTCTCTCTCTCTCAAGATTTTGATTTCGAAACGGATTCCAATACGACCGCACGCCAAACAGAAATGAGTGACTTAGGGTTGAAGAGAAATTAGGTACTTTTTTTCCATCAAAATAAGCTTACCTACAAAAATTCATAGCTTAAACCCAACTATGTACACATACGTAGGTATGTGTATATCTAGAAGCACATATCATTAGGGACAGAAACACCAAACGTATGCTGTAAAGAAATACATTTCTTATACACTTTTTTCTACATTTTCTCTTAAATCACCGAAGATTTGTACGGGATTCAGCGTTTCTATGAAGAACTTTGTACGTTCGTTGTGCATTTTGTTTCTTCACTAACACTTTTTATATATTTCTAGCATATAACATGCACCATTGATTAATATTGCTCATTATTGCCATCAAATATCTTCATTCTATTACAAGAAAAGTAACGGCTTTAGTGTTTTCTGGGTAGGTATGTTGGCCCACCAAGCCCACTTGTCTGTAACCTTGCTTCCACCAGTTTCTTTTAATCTTCTCTAGCCTACACGCTCTTACTCATAAAGACTAGTTTAAACACATATTTAAAGCGTACAGATATGATTAATTTGAATACATACAGAGTGCGCAAATTATCTTTTTAAATGCACAAACACTTTAGATTTTGTTAGTTTTAGATACGTTTTAGTTATGCATTTCAATAGTTAACTGTATTCCTATAAGAATCATTTATATCCTTTATAATCTAAATTTCTGTTGTTTATTTTTTAAATGAAGTGTATTCAGTACTGTAACATACCAGTACTATTTGCATACGGATATACTTATAGTAAATTTTATATATGAATCTAATAATTCTAGAGTCCACAATACGAACCAGAAATTAGGTTTGTAATTCATCTCTAAATAATTGTGTTTTACTGTTGAAGGAACAAAACAATTAACGAAGTCTATTAATATCTTTGATTTTATTTAAATATTTCATGTAAATAGGAAAATGGCGGGAAAGTGTACTGGCGTAGTGCATTCATCATCATATTCAGCTGTTTTCTATCCACTGCTGGATGAAGGCCTCCCTCTTTTCTTTCCACATATCTCAGTCTGCTGCTATCCTCCTCATTCATGTAGTTCCTGAAAACGCTTGATTTCATCTACCCATTTGGACGTCGTCTCGGTCATTTCTTTTCTCTAGGAATCCAACGTAGTACATTTGTCGTCCCTCTTCCATCTGTTCATCTAACTATGTGGCCGGCCCATCTCCACTTCATATTTTTCGCAGTCTTGATTACATCCTCTACCTTTGATTGCACGCGAATCCATTCATTTGTCTTCCTGTCCCTCCTGGTTATTCCTAGCATGCATCTCTCCATTGTTCTTTGTGTGATTCTTAATCTTAGAGTTGTTTGCGCATTCAATGTCCAAGTTTCACAGCCGTACATCATCACAGGTAAGACACATTGATTATACACTTTACGCTTCAGGCACATTGGTAGTTTGCTTTTAAAAATAATGTGCAGTCTAACAAAAGAACTCCACGCAATTTTACATCTTCTATTTATTTCATCCATCAACTTGGCATCCGAAGTTTTGAGCTGGCCTAGGTAAACATACTCATCAACTATGCCTATTGTCTCTGCGTTAATCTTTATTTCCTTCTTTAATTATGTTGATTGTACATTACTTTAGTTGGCGTAGTTCATTATATACTAATAAATTCTATAGCTAATAGGATTCTCAAGAAGAGAAAAATAGGTAAGATATTTTCCTAAATGGCCTGATTTTAACTTCCTGCGATTATTTTAATAAAATTTACAATTATATTATAATCTAAACGATGTGCGTATTACGTAATGTAAAGCAGCTGCTTCATATTGATGGAAGAACTTAACCTCATTCTCTATTTAACATCCACAAGTTTTTCATTAAAGACAAAAAGTTCTTTTGTTTTATTTAGTATGGGTCTTCATTTAATATAATCGTAACAAAGTTTTTATTTAATTAAAGGAAAGAGATTTTGTGACACTTTTAAAATTCAATTTAGAGATCATGTGATTTTGTATATGAATTTTACCCAAATCATTTTTAGCTAACACTTTTCGCACTGGTTTGTTATAGACAACTCCACTTCGCCTACAGACTAAAGAGAAAAGGGCTACAACAATTGTCTGTTATTAAAATTTTAAGTTAACGAGTCCTATTCAGAAACGGTTTTTCGTTTTGAGTGATTAGCGCTGCACTAACGAGTCACTGACAATGCTAATAAGTTGTTAATCACTCGTTAGTGCAGCGCTAGTCACTCCAAAATACGTTTCTGAATACGACTGATCTTCTTTTGGCAAAGCAAGGAACACCATCACTTCTCTTTTCCATTTTGTATATATTTTTATATGATCTCTTCTGTTTAAAACTGTACTCTCTATATGCTGTGGCTTATGATTTGATGAAAGCTCTTTTTTTAGAAAAAGCAGAAACATTTCCTAGCAACTAATGAAATCGTAGGGTAATCAGGACACATCTAATTTGTTTTCCCTCCTCCCACCAATTAGAAATGTATAATTAGTTTCCAAGATAAATTAATTAAGATGTTCAGACACAGTTCAGAACGTTTTACATATGTGGATACCTTCACGCACACATGAAGGTATAACATGTAACTTTTAAATCAAGACATCCCCAATTTGTTCTGCGGTAAGGATATATTAAAGGAAGTTATATTAACATATATTACAATCATATGTTACCACAATTAGGAGGCATCTGCGTAACCTTATTCTTAACAAAGTATCTGTCTGTGCGCATATCTGTGTTCAAATCCGCAAAGGTACTTTAAACACGGTGGGTATGGAACGAACTTTAACGAAAGCTTTGAGTGCCGTATTAAAAGTTCAGAGGCTCGTTTAGAACCGGTAATAACAATTCACACAAACCAAAGCAGGAATTTGAATTACGAAATCCTCAGATGTCCTAGATGTGAAACGAGTATGCTAATACTCAATTATTTCAATCAGTTAAATTGAACTGATAAGTTGAAAACCAGTACAATTTCAAAATATATCAATTTTAGAACCCCTCAAAAATTGAACGTGAAATGAAAAGAACTACAATACTAAAGTACGATAGTTCTCCGTCCACCTTTGAGGTATTTCTGTAAAGTAAATGGCTGAGTTAATAGTATCCGTCCAGGATATGTAGTATATTTCCGCTCAGCACGTTTTCCAGGATACTTGCTTAGAGAGATTGCCCACTAGGACGTCCAGGATGGCGAAAAAAGTAACTAAACGTCAAGAATTGTTTGTGCGTACTCAGAACTTGTTAGAAGTAAACAAAACCAAAAATAATTGAGATCTGATCAAGCTATTTGTACATACTAAGCGAAGCAACAGCATTTTTATCAAGAAATTTCGTCCTTCAAGACCACTTTGAAGAAGAAAACAGAGATGAGGTACCCAGTCCCCTGAATCTAGTTGTTAGCGACGCTCCAGAGCAAGCCGATTTTAGTTCTTCTGCCTAGAATCCTAAGTTTCTCCAAGACCTTTGATAGTTTCATCAGGAGATTACCGGGATCGTAGTCCTACTACGAGCATTGTCAATAATTTTTCCATCTCTATTTTTCAATGAGTACTCGGCGAGGTACGTCATTCGTCTGCAATATAAGGAAGACCTCTTTGTTCAGCTAATAATTGAAAATAAGAAAAGGTGATAATTAACGTTGTGATATCTTAATTCTCTTGGC
The DNA here is from genome assembly GCA_022664845.1 of Lepisma saccharinum. NCBI lineage: Eukaryota > Metazoa > Arthropoda > Insecta > Zygentoma > Lepismatidae > Lepisma > Lepisma saccharinum. The sequence goes on from JAGDQP010016581.1 coordinate 12,971, forward strand.
AATATTCACAAATATTTGTAGCGTAATAATTGGGCTATTTTCTGTGAAAAAACAGTTCAAGTCCAATATTTTCATTGTTTTCAGTTACAATAGACATATAAGAATATTTCTTTAGGTTTTCATAACAACTCTTAAGATGCATAGAATAATTAAACTAAGAGTATTAATAACAAATTTATACTAAAAGTATTTCTTCCCATTACTCAAAATGAAGGAGCTTTTGAGCTTCTGCTATTCTTCCACTGGTCGTTTGAACTGTAAACAACATCTTTTTCTATATTAAGTATTCTATTTTTAAGCCCAATATTATTAAAACAATAGCGCGTTCACCATTAAGACCTTTACACTATATGTAGCGTAAATTCAATTTTAAGAGAAGCTTTTAGGTCATATTAGACGAGCATCATGCGTGTGCCACTGTAAACATGCTGATTTGAATTCGTGTAGAGTGATATATGACAAGCAGCAATATAGTCGGTATCAGATAAAGCCCACGGTTCATAACGTGTGATTGAATGATAGTATGCAAATGTGCTTTGAAAACGAACTGAATATGTGTGTGATATAAACTGTTCTTCAGTAGCGAATACATGCAAGTAAGAAAACATTTGGGTATTTATAATGTAAATGGAATTTCTATATTTACTTTTAGTAAGCTTTTAACTTGGTATGCGGTTATAAATGTCGCTTACATGTTGCATGTTCTAAAGACATGTTACTTACTTATTACGTAATATTAATTTCGTCATTTGCTTCGGGAAAATATTTTATGTTTATTCAGCGCTTACTGACATGTATTTGTTTCGTTTTACTGAGTGTGTACGTAAGGTTAGAAAAACAATTATTTGTTCTTAGACATATTCTTCTGCATATGAAACTTTTAATTAAGTTTGTAGTGATATTCAAACTTTTAAAACACACCGTGAAACGTAACATTTAATATTTACGAGAGTCATTCATTTTAATCGTGGCTTTCGGCACGGACGCGTCCCTTTATTTAACCTAAATTTAACTTTTATTATGCCTCAGCGTGTTTTATAACGTATAATAAACGTTAAATTCAAGTTGACTAAATGTTTATTCAACGTCTATGCTACTAAAGTAGCAGCCAGTTCTCTATGATACGTTATAGTATTTCTTATTCTTCCTTGATTTAAGTTAATTTTAGCTGGGTTTAAGTTAATTTTAACACGTTTCTAGTACTTGTAAATAACATAACGCTGATTCTCATCAGTCATATCCATCCATATTTTACTATATTTTAATTAAGGTCATATTTTGACCAGTTCGTGTTTATGTCTTAGAATGAAATGTATGTGACTAAAAATGTTCAAATTTTGTGCAATGATATACTAGACCTTAAAATGTCATTGTACAAAATATATTAATTTTGTGTTACATATATTTCGTGTCACAGCAACATTTTTTAAAATATTTTTTTTGATGTTACTTGCATCTCTAGTTTCTGAGTGCCTTAACTTTAGTAATATCTAGGGCGCTTTTAACATTTCAGAAGATATTATTTAATTGTAAATTGAATCTTATGCGGTCAGTGGAAAGGAACTTTACTTGCCACCCCCCCTCTTTTTGCTTAGAAATATGTTGCAATTAATGAAAGTAGATAATGTTAAGATAAATAGTGGTATCCACAAATCAAACTAACCATGAAGCTGTGACATTATTTAGTTTCCTTTCTTTAAACAGATGAGACAAAATTAAATGTATGGGTGGTAACAGAACAATGGCTTTAAAGAGTAACCTTGCATATATATTTTATGAAATTCAGTATTTGTGGAAGATCCATCGTCTTGATTAAAAGAGCTATGCCACAAACAAGAAATTAGGGTTTCGCACCTTTTTTTTAAAGAAGCAATAGAGAACAGAAATAATAGATGAAATGTTAAAAACAAATGTCGTTTATTTATTACGATAAAACGAGAAAGTAACAAGAATGTCGTTGAATTTATCAAAATCCTATTGTTTATACGTTCTAGTTTACTTACAACATCTATGCTGATATTTTTCTTCCCCATTTTGTTCTTCATTGTATTATTATTATTATTATTATTATTATTATTATTATTATTATTATTATTATTATTATTATTATTATTATTATTATTATTATATATTATATATTTACTTCCTCTTAGAATACATGTACACTAAAACCTCTTTTATCCAAACTTGATGACACCGGATGTGTTCCGGATAAACGAAATTCCACATATACCAGATTTCTTTTTCATGTTATAAGCGATTGAAAATGCAGAAATACAGTACAAAAATTGTTTATTTTACCATTATTAATGAGGTACATGGTACAGGTATAGGGCAAATACAGTACAACACAGGCCTCTTACTTTTGATGTCCTTGCAAAATATTCTGGTGACGCTAAAGATTTTAATATACATTTTTGATTAAGTGATTTTCGCTCGCTCTACTTTCGTGGTCTAATAGTGACAGTCTGTGATTTCGGATGAGAACCACGGAGGGACGGCACAAATAGGGCTCATTCTGATTGTTTTATTTAACCTCACTACGTTAATTTAATAGATGGTTTCTCGAGTATGGACCAGCGTTTAAAATATTCTCTAAAACTTGGTGGACAATGAGGCTACTTGAAGAACTTTGTGGTGACCATTAGTAATCCCTGATGGCCTCATATATTGTTTTATTGACGTTAATCATAAATTCCATGCATTTCACATAATAATGCACCGTCATATTGAAATTAACTAGGAACTAGAATGAATTATCATTGTAATAAAAAGTTGATCTTCAGTTAGTTATCAGTCAGGTTAGTTATTTCTTTATATAAATATGTTCTTTTCCATGGCTTTTTAAACAGCCATTAAAAGCAATGATATAGTGGTTCCTGCATTTTTCAATACTAATAACAGCCATACATCATAACCCTTTTTACAATTTTGGAATGTCCTGGTATGAGACCATATAACTAAAAACGTGCACGCGCCATCTTTCCGCCAGGAACGGTATTTAAAAAAGCTGATTATGAGAACACGGCAATGCGTTGCTGTGAACAAGAGATTGAACGGAGGAGGCGAAAGAAAAACTTTATTGCACGCTCACAAAGCTGCGGCAGTAACGTACATAAACGGCATGCCGAAAATGCATAGAAAATAATCCACTCTCGGCACCAAATAAAATACAGAGCTGTGGTGAACGTCAGCAGTGCCTTGATAACGGTAAAGTTTGGAATTTAGAGCAAAAAATGGTGGCCAAAATTGCCCTTCAGGTGGCCGAATCTAATGATTGGTGGCCCTGGCGCGCCAATTTTGCATACTTTTTAAACACTGGTATGGACCCTTTTATTACCTCTTTCCCGGTAAACGTGATCGCCAAAGGGACACCATCCCTTAGACTTATGACTCACTTAGATTGTAGATATTTGTACAGATCTTTAAAGTAAATTAATTATATAAATTGTAACTGTTAGTAGGAGGAAATAATAAATTGAGTTTAGTTTATGCTTATCGAAAAGTTTCTGCTTCCAGTACGGGTGGTCCAGGATTCGATTCTTGGTGTCAGCTCCCAATTTTAGTTTTGACCCAAAATCGTGATGTCAACTAAAGAGTCCTATAGCGTATTAAGTACCTTCTTAAATTACGAAGTAGCGGACTCCAGCCCGAAAGGACATAAAAAAGGAGAATATGGGCTGTCCAATAAAGGAAAATAGTTTTTTTGTCTTTCATTATTTGGATGTAAGATTCATTTAATGTATAACTGCCAACAAAATGAGAAAGTATAAGGATTTGCAAATATTAAAATTACATTATTAAAAACCAGTGAGCAATTTTTACGTGCCTTCTAATCAATCAACAAAATATCATCAACTCAGATTTTGTTAAATCTCTAGGGTAAATACTCTGGTAACATTGAATACACTTGGATTAACAAGTGAGAAAGAAGATTCTGAAATGTTAGTCGTTCTTACGTTATTTTTCCCAAAGTGAGTTGCCAATTATAGTTAATTGTGACATAAAATGTACCTAGCAAAGTCGAGTATTTTGTATTTATTAATGCATTTGTACCTATGGTCTAAGCTTATCTCACATTTGAGGGACCAGGAACTCTTTTGTGAGCTCGGTGTCCGTGACAAAGTGTGGGACAATAAATGCTCAGCTTACTATTAAATTTAATTTAAATTTAATTTAAATTTCATTTTAAGGCCTTTAAGGGAATTGGCTCAGGCCGTCAGTTTACTATTGTAAATACGATTAATGTAAAATCTAACTTTACTTTTCATTTGAATTTATTTATGGTGTTTAGGCATCTCTGTTTCATGTTCGGATAGCGTAGGAGAGCAGATGGTAGAGATAACGGTCAGAGCCTACCCATTGCCGATCCGATGTCCGCGACGTTACCACATGGGTGATGGGAACTTGGTAACTTTAATTTCATGACTATTACAGTACCCTGAGACGTTATTCTGTCTTCATATAACATTATATTGTCCGCGGGAGAAACAATGGCAAAGATAGCGGCATTTATTCAAGTTAGTACAATTCAGGCATAAGTCTAGTACGACGAAGGGGCACTATAGATCAACATGAACTATGCTTCCATCTAAAGCACCCAATTATGGGAGAGAATTTTTGAGTACAACCACCCCGCTCGACACACCATTACAACATTCGATATACGCACTGGGGTGTCTTCATGGATGGATTCATAAGGTTCGAACCCTACTAGTCCTTCAAATATCGGATTAATGGAGATCAACCTAAACCAATTTTTTTTACGTCTCTTTTCCGAAAAAAGGGATGTTTATTTGTTGTCTACACAACTTCATTTTACTTTATAATTCAAATATTTCTCACTGACAAATTATAATATTTACTTATTACTTTGAGTACATTATTATTTGCTATTGTAATACCTAAAAATCTACTCAATCAACCATTAGAAGCGAACTACATTGCTTAATTATTCGCCACATTCCAAATGACAGTGCGGTTTACTTCGGAAACCATTCTTCAATGCTCGTCTATTCAAATTAAATATATACAGTCATCTCTTCTACGTTTGGTGTCAGCAAAGACTATTTTTTTCATTCATGAAACGAAGTAACATTGTTTTGTTGGTTAGCTCAAACAAGCTGATGTTATGATATGAATTAACGCGACACGGGGAACTGTGACCCTTCATATAAATAGTATCAATCACCCTGCGTGTGTCACGAAATTTTAGATATACCAGAGTTATGAAACTGTTTGAGCTTGCACGCACAATTTAGATTAACGTTGAGACAAAAAAGTTTTATTGTTAACACATAACAAAGTGCAAACATAGTACTTCTAAGTGTATTGACGTAATGCACTTAGCTGTAATGTGAGGTATTGTTCTTGATATAGCATTATTAGGATTTCTTAAACATTTGACACAATTTTATATTGTTTCTAGGGTAATCTTTACATTATTTTATAATAAAAAAGAGTGATTTTAGCAAACTTGTTCGTTAACAATGTATACAAGAACTTTTCTACAAAAGCAAAATTATTGCTAACATTATTTACAGGACAATTGTAAGATAAATAAACGATAGTTTGGTCCAGTGACTTCAGTCGTTGGTAACGAGTCAGTAATCGGCTGAGTGGAGACTGATTAAAAATCTATATCTATGTATCTACACAGATGGACAGGCAGGCAGACAGACAGGCAGACTGATATATATAGATAGAAAGAAAAAAAACGAACGAAAGGAAAAAACGAATGAAAGAAAGGAAGGAAGAACGAACGAAAGAAAGAAAAAGCGAAAGAAAGAAAGAAAGAACGAAAGGAAGAAAGAAAGAACTAAAGCAAGCAAGAAAGAAAAAAACGAACGAAAGAAACAAAGAACGAAAGAAAGAAAAAACGAACGAAAGATAGAACGGATGAACGAAAGAAAGAAAGAGGGAAAGAAAGAAAGAGAGAAAGAAAAAAGGAATGAACGAACGAAAGAAAGAAAGAACGAAAGAAAAGCTTACGAAAGAAAGAAAGAATGAATAAATGAATGAAAAAAGAAAAAATGAACGAAAGAAAGAAAAATCGAACGAAAGAACGAAAGAAAGAACGAAAGAAAGAAAAAAGAAAACGAACGAAAGAAAGAAAGGAATAAAGAAAAAAACGAAAGAAAGAACGAAATATAGAAAGAAGGAAAGAAAGAAAGAAAGAAAAATCGAACGAATGAGCGAAAGGAAGAAAGAAAGGAACAAAGAAAAAAACGAACGAAAGAAAGAAACAAAGAAAAAACGAAAAAACGAAAGAAAGAAAACGAACGAAATAAAGAAAGAAGGAAAGAAAGGAATAAAGAAAAAAACGAAAGAAAGAACGAAAGAAAGAAAGAAAAATCGAAAGAAAGAACGAAAGAAAGAAAGAAAAATCGGAAGAAAGAACGAAAGAAAGAAAGAAAAATCGAACGAACGAACGAACGAACGAACGAACGAAAGAAAGAAAGAAAGAAAGAAAGAAAGAAAGAGATAAATAAAGAAAGAAAGAAAGAAAGAAAGGAAGAAAGTAAAAACGAAAGAAGAAAGAAAGAAAACGAATGAAATAAAGAAAGAAGGAAAGAATAAAGAAAAAAACGAAAGGAAGATCGAAGGAAAGAAAGAAAAATCGGAAGAACGAACGAAATAAAGAAAAATCGAACGATCGAAAGAAAGAAAGAAAGAAAGAAAGAAAGAAAGAAAGAAAGAAAGAAAGA